>JXSR01S074216.1:10942-24105 GCA_000969725.1 Ophiothrix spiculata | reverse complement strand
TGGATATTTATTTTGATATTCATACCTAGAAATCATTGATTTGCAGCTGTCTCTGAACATTAAATTAATTTTCAAGTAGCAAATCCATTAAAAACACGGCAGCAGCTCAGTGCCCACTTCAATTCAGATGATGCTTTGAAAATTGAGAGGAGGCACGAACCAGGGGCACCCCACCTAAATCCTCCCCTGGTATGTATGTTAAGAATATTATCTGAAATGATGTGATTAAAGATTGCAGTTTTTTGCAAATTCCCATCCCTAAATAGGCTTATGCTGATCTATGAGCAGAAGCAGTAGCAGCTTTGGGACTTTTTTTCAAAGTATTTATATGTATGATTGAGAAAAATTGTTAACCTTGGTGATTCTGGTGATGTTAAAGTTTCTCATATTCTCCATATTTTAGCAAAGTCGTGATGAAGATGTCAAGGCAGTAGAAGAAGCATGGAAGCAAACTAAAGAGGCTAACAAAGGCAAGCCCAGGAGCAAAGAATCAGAGTACTTAAGAAAGAAAGCCAGGGAAACATTCGCTGAAATTGACAAAGGGGAAGGCAAGAAATTTGGAATGGATGACCCACTCATCAAACTGTTTAGAGAAGCAGGTAAATATAAATCATTTATAATGAAACTTTTAGAACTAAAGCATATGATATGCAAATATTGTCTGCTATATGGAGGGGATGGAGTTTAGATAATATTGAGGTGATGTCAATATAATTACATACCTAAAATTAAAGGTGAAATTCATGATTCTGATGTGAAAACAACCTCACCTCTTTTCTAGCTAAATAAAAAGAAGAGTTCATCATAAATGTATGCTGAAAATAATACTTGATTCCAACCATTCGTTTTCAAGTTACAAATTTTTCAGCATTTTAAAAATTCCCATAGGCTACTGTGTTGTAAATACTGTTGGGGCCCCGACAGTAATTAGAAAATGACACATTTTCTCACTTATCTCAAAAATGCAATTGAATTTGAATGCATGATTTTGGGTTTGTAACATATACTAGTCAAGGATTCTTTTTAGCCAAAAAATGTTGACAGAGGTGACCTTGAAGTTGAAAAGTGGATCATGAATTGCCCCTTTAAGTCTCAACTATTAAGCAGTCAATATTTCTTTTATGTATTGAGTGATACATGTATTATTAGTTGCATTCTATTTGTTCAATACAGAGAGATGTTTGTTTGTCAGTGCTGTATCACATAAGGCTGCAGTAAGAACAAACAGGGGTAACAAATTTATCATTTTGTAGGAATACATTTACATGATAAATTGAACAAATGTTAACAATACTGCAACCTTTGCAATACGGGTATTTATTGCACTACGCAATGCAGGGCGATATTGCATAAGATGGAAAGGAACATATATAAGATAAGATGCAATATAACATAGCAAATAACGCAATACAGGTTTATATTGTGTAACAGATGTAGAAACGCGTAGAAAGATAGAAATGGGCATATGCAAAATTTCCAGGTATACATGATATATTAATATGTTATAGAGTTATTACAACTATGCAATATGGATATATATATTACATGGCTGTTAACTAATCAGCTTTCATATCAGTATTCATACATGTCTACTAATGATAAAGATTCTTCTCATCTTATACGGGTTGGTTAAATAAAATATTCTGTACATGATATTGATTTTAATTCTGGTACATGTTAATCACAAGTTTGACTTGAGTAAACAAACAGAGGAGGGTAAAGATCATCTGTAAAATTCATGAAAAAAACATGATCACCATGTAAATTAGTCTCTTAAGAAACTCTATTATCGTCTCCTCTTACAATATAATGAGAGAAGTTTGCCACGACACATTTGATTAAGGTGGCTTAGCATAGGAAGGGGATCAGACATGTAAAAGCCGATGTCAGGGGTTTTGGACCCAATTTCAGAGGTTTCATCTTTGGCTTTTAGCATATTTCTGGTGTATTTATGAAAGCAATTTTTGAATAGATAAAATTAAAATTTTGCATTAGTTCAATTTCCCTAGACTATTCTAAAAGGTTACATAAAATTTTACAATTCTCTGAAATTTGCAAATTCCTTGCTCGTTCATCAAAATCTGTACTGTGCTCCACATTGCAAGAAAATTATGGCCTATAAGCAAATGTGTAAAATGGCATGAAGATTTTGTCAAAAACTTTTCCAGTGCTGAGCAAAGCCCTAGTATAATCTATACTAAACCTGTTTTAATTCCTTTGTAGTTGAGGATTCACCAGAAGAAGCAGAAAAGGAAAAGAAAATTGCGCCTCCCACATCACCTCAGGCATCAACATCAGCTAAGAAAAAACTCAGAGCATGTGCCAATTGCCAGACAGTTGAAGAAGTCAGGAAAACATACAAAGCTTGCCAAAGGTTGGTTAATTCACTAATTGATTAACACAATATACAATAAGTAAATGATACACAAGGATTTGATATATCAGCTGATAGAAATTCATTTCTAATAAAAAGTATTGAATGATTGAGTTTTCACTATCTCAATTACAGCTTAACGCTTGACCTTAAGGTCATTGGCAGACATGTATAAGCTGCTGCTATGAGTAGTTGACAGACACAACTGCTAAGGTCTTATCGGTAAGGCGCTCGATTGCAGTGCATAAGGTCCCGAGTTCGAACCCCGACGGTGCCAAAAAGTTGAGTGTGCTTGAAGTTCCCTTGGACAAGGAACTAACTGCTAATTGTCTCGTGGAAACCTGTACGAAACTCGGGGAGCTGACCCGAGCAGCGATAGTGTGTATGTAGGCAGATCAAGGTTCAGCGCTCCTAGAGGTTGTCGCAGGACCTGAAATAATGCTTGGTGTGGAATGGAGCTTACTTGGGCCACAGTGGTCAGCGAACACCTGTAAAGTGTGCAGAGGCCGAGTGGAATTACAAATCTGGAAGGCATAGCGCACTATAAATCCCCAGTATTTATTTTTATTTTTATTTTATCTACGCTTTTTTAGAGTACATTTTTATTGAATGTAACCTTGTGCATATGCCATTGTTATGCACATACAAAAGCCAGGAGTAATACTCTTTGAAATTATTGTGAACTAAGTTCAATGCATGTTTTTAAATTTGCTTAAGAAATAATATTTTTTGCTTTTTATTTTCCTTAATATCTCAAAAAGCAGGTTGATGACCACATGTTTTATTGTGTTTTTAAAGAACTGTGTAAGGGTCAAGACATTGGTGAAAATTTAAGAAAAATAAATATAGCCATTTTTTAATCAAAAATGTTTTTTCTCTATTTTCATGATTTGTCCACACAAGTTTATGTTAAAAATTTATAAAACGGGCTGATTTACCTCACAATCTTGAGACGGTGACTCAAATTTTTTTGGTAATGATATTGGCACTTACAAAAACACTATACATCAAAAATTTTAAGAAAATTCTATAGATGTTTTCTTTCATAGCTAAACTATCTCAGCTAACGGACATTAAGATCATTTATTATCTACTTGATTTTTCATTGTTTAGATGTCGTGAGAGAAAACTAAAGAAACCAAGATATTATTGCAGTCGTACTTGCCAAGGTAAGCAATGCTTTGTACATTCACAAAGCTTTTATTCAATTGTTTTGCATATACTGAATAGAATGTGTTTAATTGTCATTGTTTCAAATAAATACTAGACACGGATATGACAAACTCCAGTCACAGATCTAGGATCTGAATTTTACGGGGGGCGTAGAGTGTGTTTTTCAGCTTTTATAACAAAAATATTGACCAAATTAGGCTGATTTTGCAGGATTTTGCAAATTTTACATTTGTTTTTGTCCTCAGTTGTATGTAAAACAAACTGTTAACTTTTGGTTGAGAGTAATGAATTTTTCTTCCTTACATTACAGTTAAAGATTGGGAAGCTAAACACAGGAAAGAACACAGAGATCTCGACAATCAACTCCAAAAAGAAGCTTTGCAGAAACCAGAAGGAGAAGAAGACCCTGAGCAGAATGAAAATTAGATGATGGATTTTAGAAAACTTATGGTATGACCAGATAAAGTACACTGGGAACATGATTACTGTGTTTGTTCTAATAAGGGCTTACCTTTATATCATTCATAACCTTAATTCAAAAACATACAACTCCTCATTCCTCAAGGTTTATTTTCACTTCAAATTGGGCCTTGAATGCCACTCCTAATGCGTGTGTCAACAGTGTGAGGGTAAACAATCCGATTTATATCCGAAATATGTGAGTGAAAAACTCCTGGTCTACCCAGCAATTCCATAGGACATTCACTTAGAAAAAACATTCCCACAGCATTAGGTCAGTAACAAAAAAGTAACAATTCGGCTTTTTCACTTTGGATTCACAGTGTCAGCAATTGCACCAGCATTGTGAATTTCTTTTGGGATGGTTGCAAATGAGAGGCAAGAAAAGAGTTTATGGGACAAATTCATTCAACCACTGATAGTTAACTTTCATTGGTATGCTTCAAATGAGTATATGGACATATGAGGGCCCAAGGACTGTTATTGGAATATATACAGAAGGCTTGTTCAAATCCATAGTTTACAAATTGGTTTACAAATCGTAAATACCCCTATCTAAATGTTTTGTAAATATGAATAGACCTCATAATATGCTTACATGGACTGGACCAGTGGTGGGCGCAATGAAAAGGAATTACAATTTACATATATGCTAAGTTTACAAATGCTGAAAAATAATTTATTAACAATTCGTAAACTAAAGATTTGAACAAGCCTAGTACACCAATTTGTATTTTTTAATTTTTTATGTGCCATATTTATGCTGCAGAAAAGTGTGGTGGAGTATTAGAAGTTTTTTTCTAAATGAATTGGATATTGAAAAAGCAAGTTTTGAGCCAATAATGTAACATACAGGAATAATGATCATAAGTCATTAATTAATGGTCATGCCAATACGGGAGAGATATGTAACATAAAAACTCTCTTTTCGTAGTTCAATGTAGTTTTATTCAAGAAGTTTAATACCCACTGCAACAAGTTAGGTATCATTATGTTTGCAATTTAATTGTCTTTCAAATGCAGACATTTTCATGACAATTGAACAAATATTATGAGATCTATGGTTCCAAGTGTGAGCCGAGGCAATGGGGGAGGTAGTGGCGGAAAAGACGGTGGCGAAAAAGCCTGTTGACTTGTACACAAAATTGTGAAAAATTACCAATCTTTCGAAAGTCGTCATGCCTAAAGTTGAAATCCTGCAAGAATAATTTGTGCACACTTTTAATGAGAAACAAACATATCTCTTCATGCCAAAAAATTAATGGTAGGTGATGTATTGAATAAAGTTTGATGAGGATAAACTTTGTTCCACTTTGACTAATTCATGACTTATAATCTATATTGACTGCAATAAGCAAACTTATCATCGGTTTGTTTTGTCAGAAAGTGTGTTTGCCAGCAATCAATACACAAACCAAAGGTAGCAGTGATCACCTGTGAGCAGCACAATAGACAGTTTCAAATTGCTTCAAAGTGTGTTCAGATTTTAAACTGTAGGTTAATCATGTATCCAAACTGTAATATAAGGCCTCCATTTTTCCATGATACGGAAAACAGACAAAAATTGCAGAAATGGAAAGTGCAATACGGAAAATGGAAAATCATGTAATGCTGAGGAAACAACCTTAAAATTAGTAGTAATTAAGAAAATAAGCAAATATCTAAATGCCTAAAATCAATATTCAAGTAATAAATAACATTATTAAGCACAAAAGCAATGTTTTATCACCATAGCCAGCCCATATCCATCATCTTTGTACCATTTTGACAACGGCTGCACCATTTTACCGAGGCCGACCGGACTACCTAGGTAAGGCATAAAGTATTAGGTAATACGGTGTTTATTACGCACAATTTTGTGTAACAATGAAAATCACGGAAACTAGAATATTTAAAAAAACACAGAATTTGTAATACAGAACAAAGAATGCTTTAATGTAATATTTATTAGACACTTTCAAATCATACACTGACATAAGCTGTACAATACTAAATCATGTGAATGGTTCAAAATTATTCCTATTAGAATGGAATCAAGTAGATTGATTGAAAAGAAACATATAACAGATCATTTGATAATTATGACAACCATGATCTAAGCCCAGGTATAGAGTGCTTATGTGATTTTTTATGCCGATTTTCTTTAGAATCAGCAATGTTCTTGTTTGTAATGTATTAGTTATCCTCTTACATTATTCAATGTATTGATAGCACAAATTGCACAATATTTGTGCAGACTGAATTCAAGCATGTGACCACAACAACTGCATTGATATGTGAATCATGGTACTTCATAATGCATTGAAAAAATGGAACACAGGGAAAAGTCTGGACCCTTCACCTCAGAAACTACTACTATTTGTCATATTGATCACCCCTTGCTTTTTCATGTGCCACATGTTGCATATAACCAGACCATAGATAGGTAGGTCCCATATTTTGTAAGAACAATCCTCAGTTGGCAACAAATCTATCTTAAATTGTACATGAATTCTTTACTCTCATTGGTAAACTTTCGATCATGCAATAACACTTACAAACAACCTTGATCCACAAATGCTCTGCACATTTGTTAGGGTGTGCTTGTATTGATCTGCACGTGTGCAGTCATACCAAAACCACTGTGTAAGCGCTGCATTGCAAACGCAGCACATTCTTGTGCAGCAGCTGAAACGATGCATAAACATAAACTTGTTATCAGTTCAAAGGATAATGGGAAACAAAGTTTTTCTGTGTGTGTCCTAAGATATGGGGTATATTCAAGGTTTGGTATTAGTTAAAATAAATTAAATTATGAATATGTTGTTTAAAGTATGTAACTAATCAATTTTTCATAACCTCATTATATTACCTTGTAACAGGATAGAATATTTTCACGTTGTTAGTTTTGAAACAAATGAGCAGAAATGTATATAAACTCAAATTTTTTATATTCAGACGAAAGCAGTAATATGAATTACATGCCATATTTTCAAATGCAATGATTGCATTTCCGGAATAGTTACTTCGGTAATTATACAATATAGACTCTGTCAAAAAATGAAGAAAATCGGATAAACGCCTCGGGAGATATGGCTGAATAAAGGTTTTGTGCGGAATACTTTAGAGCGGCAGTGTATCAAGATACGTAGAAAGGTGTAAATTTAGCAATTCAGAAAATGGTCAGTGTAAATGAAGATTGTTATGATACAAGTCAGTAAGTCTTGAAATGCTCTTCAGTTTGAATGAAGATAAATGAAACAAGCCTGTCAAAATACAGGAATGAAGCAATGAAGATTGTCATGATACAAGTCAGTGAATCTAAAATGACTGGTTTATTTGAATGAAGATGGTAAACAATGCCAGCCATTGTATTTTAGAAATATGCTTGTCTTCAAATATGTGTACACATCGAATTAATGTAAAACTAAAAACAACATTTTAGAAAGTATGGGTAACAACAAACACAGTTTTGAAATTTACGATAGTATTCAGTGGGGGTGGTGTTCTATAAGAAATTTTGAGATTTTGGTTGCACAATTTTTGCATTTCAATCTTGTTCTTGATAAAGGCCTGAAAGCCGAAATATTGTACAATTAAGTCTCAAGTAACTGCATAATGCAGCAAAATTCTACTATAATCGTACATTCCTCAACTAGCCACAAGTAAGTTGCTGATATTTTGTAACGTTTTCAATGACTTAGAATGAATTTTGTATGAATTAGTCAGTGTAGGTAGTACAACAAGTTCTGATATATTTACACATTTTTGAATTTGGATTTGTCACAGATACTGTAAACGGGGTTATTTTTGCAAGCATAATTTGTTGCAAAATCAGGCAATCATGACCTTTTTATGCGTGTTAAATTAGCATTTTTAAGCTTCATTACATAGACCTACACATAAAATGGATATATTCGCAGGGTGTTATATTTGCGGGTAGATTTAAATTGCTTAATTCGCGAAAATTAAACGCTAGCGAAAATAACGCTGTTTACAGTTATATCAAAAATATTGTACAAAACACTGTAAGTGAATCTTGACATAAAACTTACAAAAGTGGGATTTCTTTTTTTATGATTACTTTAACATGGTAATTTGAAAAAATGAAAGTGATCAAAAGAAAGTTTATGTAGATAGAATCAATAGAGAGTATCGTTATTCTGGGAAGTCAATACCATTCCATTTTGAAAAATGATTTGTAAAATAACCAGACTGTATTAGTGCTTGTTTGTTGCAAACAATTTCAATTTAGGTTTTAACCTTGGAAAGTTGGAGGTGTAATTAAAATTTTATGGTGTCCAGTTTGACTGTTCTCCAAATAATTAGTTGTCTAGTACTGGCTAGACAATGCCCAATTTCAATTTGACCTTTTACAAACAAATGTTTGTTAAATATGATTTGCTTTTACTGAAATACTCTACAACTCCTATTAATGTAGACTGTATATTTTAATAGACAATATAAGATGTGCCCTTATATTTGTGTTAAATATTTCAATAATTATGTGTGTCAATTAAGAATTGTGATTAGAATGAAAAATTTTGCCAATGTTGTTATTTTTATTTCCCCTTTGATGCATCCTGTCTCTCTGTGGTAAAAGTGCATTAACATCTAATACAAATGCAGCTAAATGCAAAATGAACTTGAACTGAAGTTACTGAAAATGATCAAAAGTGCAAAAGAGATTACTTGAATGAATTTTGAGATAATATTGGTGTACAGAGATAAGTATTTTTTTTCAAGAATTTATTGATAAATTGATCATGATTTGAAACAAAAATTGATTGCTAATGATGTATATATGAAGAGTTTTTTCCAAAAGGGCCAAAATCCACTTTTCATAGTTCTGAGAAAATCAGCAAAAACATATTCCTTGTTATGGTAAAATCATTTTCAAGTTTTTACTGCATTAAATTGTAGGCGTTAGCACTCTGACAAAACTGAAACCACTCACGGATATCAGAGCTTTATAATATATTTTTATAGAGAGTTTTATTTTCACTATGAAGTGGATTTGGGCCCTTTCTTTTGGAAACAAACTGAGAATTTTGTGCACTGGCAAACTAAATTAAAGCAAGTTCTGGGAAAAATAGTTTGGGTTCATGAAATTACTATTATAGTACTACATTATGGCACCAATAACTAAATTTTTACCCAAAGTTGATTTTTGTTCTTTTTTGGGATGCTTTCTTCATTTAGAGTTTATTTCCAAAAGGGCCTAAATCCATCTGAAAATCAGCAAACGGATAATTTCTTGTCATGTTTAATTTATTTTTGAGTTTTTACTTCTTCACAAGTTAGGGATAGATCCTCTCACTACATTGACATCATTTATGGAAATCAAAACTTTATTGCTTATTTTTTATTGAGAGGTTTGTTTACACCCTAAAATGGATTTAGGCCCTTTTGGAAACAAACTCTTCATATATATCAAGCCATTTTACCATGGAGACAGCATGGATCTCTTCTATATTATGATGTTTGCAATATTATAATAATAATTGATTTTTGAATTTGTGGTATTATACATAATGTACAATAAAACATGAATACTATGAATATATTTGATGGCCAAATATCAGCACTTAGCTGTGGTTTCTGTTTTATCAAAACTACAATCTTTGAAAAAATGTGTTGGGACACTTGCATATATTTGACAGTAATAATTCGCATAAGTACTGTGATTTTTACACATTATTTTTTGAACAATCTTCAAGTTTGTGTTTAAACCCTTCTTTAAGCCTACATCCTCCCCTAGCCTTCACCCCACCAAACAATGTTGAGAGATCTTACAGCAAATCTAGTAACATAGCAGCTTTTAACATTGAAGTGGGGAGAGGGGGCTTAAATTTAAACATTGCCGTCAAAGTGTCCCAACAGTTTTTTCAATGATTGTAGTAATATTTTTTAAAATATATAACCAGATTTTCTGTTTAATTGATATGCTTGACTGGGGATAAGACAAATGATTTTGAATGATAGGTGCCCTGGAAAAAATCGAGTAAAATTCTAGTACAACATTCCTGAGATGCACATTTGGAACACAATTATAGTACAGTTTTAGAACAAATTTAGTACAAATTTGTGTACTATAAATGTACTCAAATTGTTCTTAAATGATGTTCCAAATATGCACCTTAGGAATGTTGTATTTTTTTTGTACTCGATTTTTACTAGGGTGATCGTGATCAGCTCAACTGAGTTGTTCATCAAATTTCTGGAAATGCTATCTAAAATTAGAAATTCCTTATATTTATAGAACTTCAGCTGTAAACCCCAACAATGAAAGTATTGTCTGTCCACCCACATTATGTTGTTTCATGATTGTTTGTTGTCCAGGTGAATATATTGTTTGGTCAATAGGGGAATTCCCATTTAAATACCAGAATGATTCTGAATACAGAGACATTGTGATGACTCCATGGAGTTACTCAGTAAAGGCTCATTAAATGCAAAGAATACATGTTACCGGTTAAAATTAGACCCTTTGTTACTATAGAAGTGTTCAGTTTTACCAGGGTGAGTGCATTGATTCAAGTCATTTTTAATCTCATGACATGGTCAGTCAATTTTGTTGTTGAATGCCATAAATCAAAGTCAATCAACTAGAAATGGCCCAGGTCAGTTGTTTGATGCGCCCTTTTTGCTACAAGATCTATATCTTGATTTGAAAGTTAATGGATGCACTTGATAATCTTGTAATGTAATATCATATGTGATTTGGTATTGTGGTATGATACACAGAATGCAAGTCCCATACTTAGTGTTTGCCAAATCATGCAAATATGGGAAAATGGTTTTATGGGTATGATATGACATCATATGCTCATTAGGAGGTAAAATTTTGAGCAAAAGTGCATATGAATACTTGTTTAGGGGTTATTTTTTCAAGGTAAGATAAAACTTAACTTCAATTTTTTATGTTAGGCAAATCCAAGAAAGTAAAATCCAAGAAAGTAAACTTACTTGTTTAGGGGGTAGGCCTATTTTGTAAACCTATGTTCAAGTAAACCTATGTTCACACATGTGTACATGAATATACCTGAGTGCGCCCCTGGGCAAATACATATGGTGAATGTCTGCATTTATGGCATTTGTTTTTGTATCATAGGCATTTTGATGATAGAAAAAAAAAATCCTCCCAACCTATTTTCATGTCATGCCAATCAAACATATTTTTCAATACCTACACTTCAAGTTTGGTACTAATTCATCAGATTCTATACACTGCCCGGTACACCCCAGGTTTGTGTATGTCCCCCGGATGTGCGTCCAGTATTTGTTTTACTATTCGAGTGCAGAAGACATGAATGCAGGGTTTTTGTATCACTATTGATTTTAAAAAGTTACAATGTGATAGAAATTATTGTATCCTATTTTCTCGTATTACATGAACACCAGAATGAATATTTGGAGGATAAATAATGGTTTATTTTCTCCTACAATAACTCCACATGCAGTAACACAATAGATAGTTTGTGAAAATAAGGTTAAGGTCACCGTATGCGATAACCTAACTGTAAAATGCATTACGGTTATCGCTACGATGTTCGCTAATGCTATTTAGGAAGCTAGCTTTAGGGACTGATTTATAGATATGCACGAGTTATCTTTATATCCCTATACTTTGTAATGGGTTAACACCCACTTAACCAAATGTGTGTGGAAGTTTATAATTTCTAGTCCCTAATGCTATGCGTGCGCATGTGGCAATGAAATCATTAAACCATGAAATTAATTTGTACCCGTTGTGATCACTGAGCGTGAATAACTGTAGTACTTTTGTTCTGATTAACATCATTCGATTAGTTTTGCCAGAAATGAGAGCATAGTATGTGCGCCATAACAGTTTAACGTATGTCTCACTTTAACTTAGCGTGAAATCTAGCCATTCTATATGTTATTTCTTCATCCATCGGATCAATAAACGCTATTTTTAAGGATAAGGTTACCGATAGTGCAATCGCAACTGGCAGTCACACGCTAATCAAAACACACATAAATCAATGGCAACCACTCAAGCAGTGAATAGTGCTGACCAAATGTCCTAAATTAAGCTCGAAATTCTGGGATTGTACAATGTCACACAATTGTTTTATATAGCTTTAATTATAGGTTACACTTTATTTTAACATATCTTGATGTCTAAATTGCATAATTTGTATGAATAAAACAACACGAGACGCATATAATAGTATACAAATATTTAATGCCTGAGAGTGCAATAGTACAAAATATATCATGAGGTCAAATTTGGACTTTTCTATTTCACGAGGCGTAGTCGAGTGAAATGGATCAGTCCAAATTTGACCGAATGATATATTTTGTACTATTGCACGTGCATAGGCATTCAATATTTGTTTTATATCATGATATCACACAGGTTTGTTTCATGCCGTGCAATAGTACAAACTATTGCACGGCTCAAACCACTGTAATCATGATATAATGGTGTTTAACGTACAGCTCTGATTGAAATTTAGTTTAACAAGGGTTCCGCTGCCGTTATTTTAACAGCTGCTTATTTGCATTTGAAAACAAATAAGGTTACCGTCCAAAATAGCGATAGCATTTTTACAACACAACCTCTCAAATGACTTGTTTGTTACTGTGTTAGTATTACAAATTTTGCACATTGTGATTGTGTCTTTCTTTTGAACTAAGAACATTTTGAAAACTAAGGTTTTACTGTGAGTGAGCTCTCTGTTGTGACCCAAAGCCAAATAACAGGCTGTGAACCCAATGGTTTAGACTTTCAGTTCATTGCCACAGAGTACTATTTGAGTTCATCGTTTGAAATTCAGTCATGTTTTAAGGTTATTCACTTGTTATCGTTGGCCAAGTACATCCACCCACCTGTTATTTATGTAATATATCTACTCCAGTTGGGGGTCTTCAAAAATTTATGTATGCATATGTGACAACCCAACTTTGAAAATTCAATCACCTCTATACCATTATTTTTGTCAAAAAACATTCATTACTAAATCAATTTTGATAGAAAATCATCCAATTTAGGCACATTGGATAACACTCATTGGGGGCTTTCATGTGCAATTAAAACAACCCAATCTACTCGAATCACTATACCAAAATGTTTGAAAACATGCTAACATTCCTATCAAATTTCCACCGGGTATTGCATTTCATTAACCCTAAAAGAGCCGGGGGGGGG
>JXSR01S074215.1:79454-94921 GCA_000969725.1 Ophiothrix spiculata | reverse complement strand
GCAAAAAATAAAGAAAATAATAAGAATTTCCAGCAGATTTTCTGTTGTAAAATTTGATCGCCTTGATCAATTTCAACAAATAAGGTGTCCTGTAAAATTTGATCGCCTTGATCAATTTCAACAAATAAGGTGGCATTTTAAAGCTTAGAAAATGCTGCAACAGGTGAAATGGAAAATCATAACTGATATCATCTCAAAGCCCCCCTTTCGGGGTGAGCCATCACATATACGCTTATGATGTTTCCCAATTGTGCCTGAATTTTTCGGAAATGATAGAGTCTGATTTATAATGTTGCCTGTTTCTATTTCTATTCTTCAATGAACCATTAAATTACAAACGTCACAAGGGACTTTGTTTTAAAAGTTCAAACCCATTTTTTATCGAAATTTAAACAATGTTTGTCATGTTGCCTTCCTTCTGTTGATTTCAAAATGCTGACCTTTGAACCCTACCGACTTGATTTTGAAATGGGAATGGTGAAAGCGTAACACGTTCCCATGGAAAATAAGTCAGAAGTTACTGTTTAATGTTATTCTGGTAGTTTGTTTAGCAAAAAATGTGGGTTCTGTTATCCAGAATGGCTGCCTGAAGGGAATCATCCATCACAGTGTTCATTCCATCACCGTCTATTCATGTTGCCGCAGGCGTGCATTGACGGCTAAATGTGCCCTTTTTGTTTCCTAAATCAATCCTGGTCATGATTTGTTGTAGCAGCCCTGCGACAGGAAACAAAATGCCTGAAATGGATTTGAAGAATAAAAATAACTCAATTGTATGGTGGTTAAATCGTTTGGAATATTCAAACACTTGTATGATTCATTCTATATTTGTGGGTTTCTAGTGTATGTGGACATGGAGATGGTTTCAAATAGACCGTGGAGTAAACAGCTGCCTACAAAATTCATGAAGCATGTAGGGCCTACTTGTACTGTGAGTCATAAAATCCATTTTTTTGACAATTTTGTTAAATTTTCAAAGTAATTCTAAAGGAATCAAATGATTGCCTTAAGCTTTTAAAATTAAATCTCTGAAACAGTGTTTCTAAAACGTGATTAGCTATAATTAGAAATTTATGTAGGCGGTAGACAGACTTATTCATGTTCGAGATTATGTTCTTCAAACTAGCCTTCACCGGAAGTAAACTATTTGTTTGACAAAAATTATACATGTGACACTGCACCTGATTTTGTTTAACTTCAATTCATCAGGTTTCCAATCTATTAGTTGGGAGTTGTAATTTTCTTCATATTCGTGAACTTTGCTGAAGTTGATTCTTAAATCCTACAGGTTATTGAGATATCAAGAACTATCATAAAATATTTGTAGTATCGTGGGTGGTGACAGCATTGAAACAGTTGCAACTGTATAATTGTCAACAAAAGTTGTTTGAACAATCTACTGGTTATGAATGAAATTTCAATCTTATTGTTTACTCGACTCCCCCACATATCTGTTATTGTGCAATCCTGAACTTGTAGTAGGCATAAGCAAATACAAGATCATAAACCAATGTTTTTTATCAATTTTGTCGTCTTCTTACGTAAATGTTGTGTCAGAATTGGTGGATGATGTGTGGTTCCTTTTGGCTTTTGGATAATAACATTGCAAGTGATACTCCTAAACTTCATGAAATTCCAACATCATAATACATCTGGACAGAAATGAATTGTTCTTTTTGTAGATTTTGATAGATTTATATGTTGCAGATGTCGGGATCCAGATCAGTGCACTATAATTGCTTTGTGGGTGAATATTGGAATGGAGTAGGCTGTAAAATGTTGCCATGGATACAGATAAATAGATCCATCTGCCTACTGGAATTCATAAAGGAGCATAATACAATGAGTTGCTTTGTGTGTTTTTTCTTGTAATAGGAAAACATTCTGTTAAATAAAAAAATGTTGCCCTTTAATACTAGTTATTAGTCATTGTCAAAGACTGGATTTTTGTTCTTTTCTGAGTCACTAACATCGAGTGCAATAGGCTTCGCTCGCCTTTCGCCGGAGACCAGGGATTTGCGAGCGCCGAAGCACAGACTAACTAGTTATAGGCCTATAGGTGAAATATCAATGCCAAAATTGTTTCATTTTAGCTGATGAAAAAATAATACATGACCCCGGCCTAAGTGAACATTAAGACTCTGTCTCTTTATAATGCTGTAAACAGGGGTATTTTCACCAGTAGAATTTTTGCAAATCAGGAGACAACCACAACATTTTCTTATGTCACAGTTGGATCATGTTTCACAAAATTTGTGAAAATTAAACACTAGCGAAAATATCCATGTTTATAGTATCAAACTGTTCCAAATTACATTTAGACCACGGTTATAAAATTATCGACGCCTGAAATTCAAGTTATATAGTTTAGATGCAAGATTATTTTTCCAGTCTTCTTCCTTCTGCTGTCAAAATGGCTTTTTGTTTATTCAAGTGCATGCAATTTTGTTAGCTTTTTCAATATATGACATAAAATTGGCTTTAAGTAACCAAGAGCCTCAATAGTAGCACATTTATGTTTCTGTCATGCTATTACTTTAATGTGTCGTGCCAAATCCACTCAAAACAAACAGGATTTTGTAATTTCACTCTTTGAAGCAGAAATCATCGTTATAATGTGACGTGTTTGTTATTTTTATATAGACAGGTAGTTTCTGTCATCATTTTGTTACAAAACTTTTCATCAAAGCGTAATAGTACGCAGAGATATCCATTAGACGGTGATGGGGTTTTTGTTAAGACTGTGAAATGCATTTATCAATGGTATAAAAATAGACTGGGTAGATTGATGTTTTGAACTTTAAGATGGCAAAGAATCAAGAAAAGTGATTGTGTTTTCTTTTGTAGAGATCCCAGATGTGGAATCTGAGGGCATCCTTGGTGTCATTGTTGATGGGTAAAATGAAAGCAGGATGTTGCCAAAGCAGCAAGCATCCCATCTTTGCTTATCAATTGAGATTGCCATTAGGATTTGCAGTCTTTGATCACCATTGAAACAGTGTTTTTTAGGGCCGCACCATTAGATTTCCAGGGGGAGCAGGAAGTTGGGTTCAGGGTTGAATTTTTTTTTTTTGCGTCCCATTTCGGGGGCGATTTTTTCCCCCTTAGAAATTGCTGTTTTTCCCCTATTCCATGTTCAGGGGTGATTTTTTTTCTTTTGCCTATGGAGGAGGAATTTTTTTTCCGAAAAACTTCCTGCTCCCCCTGGAAATCTAATGTGCACCTTATCCAAATGCAAATTTAAATCAAATTTCGGGTTTTAAACACATGGCTAAATAAATTTTGTACATGCTAAATTCGGGTATTAAATATATAATTTATAATGCAATATATTTAATTTTAAATAATGCCACCAATAAGTGGCTGAAAATATTATTTTTTGACCTAAATTGGGCATATATTTAATAAGACAAAAGGAATTAAGTTAAGCAAACAAATTTGATATATCAAACATTTAATTTTATAACTTATCTAGATATTATAGGACCTTAATTTCTTGTAAGTGTGATTTTGACAAAATATTAATAAATGAACTCGTCAAACAGCCTTGGATGCCATATGAAGACTGATATCGATCGTATCATACCCAAGGATCTATACTTGAAGAAATTATTTAGGGCACCTTCGCTAAAAATTGGATTATATCATATTAACAAAATCAACGAAGTATAAATCTTACCCGTATATTTTTATTGTTCATATACTCTGGAAAATATTTCAGTATGACTAATATGAAACGAAATTTTACACAAATATAAATTCGCCCTTTTAAGAACGGTAATTGAAATGTCACTAACAAGGCAGATGTAATAAGCTTAATGCAAATCTAAATGGGACATGCATTATCAGCTACATCTCCCAATAATAAGCTCAATATCGTCATGTTTTCAGGCACGGCAAATTCATATTGAGCAAATGGATATGTATGATATGGGATGACAATTACTGTTATTCTTACTTGATGAGTTCATTTCGTCATGTTTGTAGGAGGATTTGAGGAAGGCAACATTTCCAAGGGGATCCCATGTTGTCATTTAAGGTTTTAAATCTCTGTCTGCCTGCTTAGGATGAAGACGATATTGATAGGTGCGAATCTCCCAGATTTGTCTCGTGTCATCCGTATATGACTTGCCTTGGGGGCCTTGCGTTTACTGCTTTCATATGCATGTGAAAAAATTGAGTGAAATGCGCATGCATCACTCACTCCACCGCTCTGATTTTGTGCTCAGTGTACTACGACAGTGGCTTTGAAGTGACTCAGTCTGCTTTGTGTTTTCATGCTGGATGGTTAGGGCATTTATCGCTGCTCGACATTGTACAAAATCCATCCATGAGCGATATATTTATTGGTGCATTTGTTTGCCTTTATTTTTTGGAATTAACGACCGATATTAACACTGTTTTTTGTGATTCCAACATGATAATATGTAAGTATTTGTGATAAGTCGGGAGTTTTATTACATGCACGTGTAATTCATGTAACAAATGAGAACATAAAGTGTGTGTTCTATGTTAAGTAAATAAAAATGTTCCTGCTTTGATCAATAAAAAATCGAGTTGAAAAGTTAAAAAGTGACATTGTGAAGTCAATTGTAAAGAACTGACGTGACGTCTTGTATTTCAAAGTCTGGAAATATGCAATGGTAATTACTGTCAAGTTGTAGATGTAATATTTATGTTCAACACATCAATGCAATCTCTCAGATAACAATCCGGCCAGACTGATGATGAATTATTTGGATGGAAAACAAAGGAATATATCGCAGTGTTTAACTGACCCGGTTTCATGTTACCATCTAATGTGAAAACGACACATTCGGAGCTTGGAATTATTTTGATGAAATAGATATGCAGATACACAGATTAAAGGGCGGGCAAAGGTCTGGTCTGATGATACAGTTTCATAAAAGCAAACATTAATGTAGGAAACATGCTGAAGCTTTGTCTGATTAATGTTTGTTGATGTTTTGTTATGTTTGCTTCCATGGGTCTCCATGGTAACCAACATTTTGCCCCATATTTGATGGGATTATGTTGGATTTGTGTTGTAGGCATTCAGGTAGGCCTATGTTGGATTTGTGTTGTAGGCATTCAGGTAGGCCTATGTTTTCCAAGTGAGATGTTAGCATTACTAAAATGATAGACACCTTTATGCTGAAATCTGTTTTAGTCTACCATTTTGTAGATATTTATGTGGTGATTGACAGGAAATAGTCATCTTTAAATTGAGAAATATGATGCCTAGTTTCATGTTACTTTTTATGAAAATGTTGATGAGCTAATCATCATATGCGCCATATTAATTCATATTTTTGCTTTCAACGTCTATTTGTCATATTTCCAGCTGTTGCACTGAGTCATAAAGCATGAATTTAAAATACACTTTTGAACTTTCTCATCAGATTTATTTTACTGGCATGTAATAAAATGATGGTTGAGTTGTGGTCAAAAGTATATTGAGGTGCACTTTTTTCACACCAAGCTCCATTTAGGGTGTTGGCTGTTGGGAGGTATCACTGTGTTGCTATCAGACTTTGTGGTTTGGATTGATGACAGGATGATAAAGGAAGAGGATGTTGCAAGAGTGGCTTTATGACAGATGCTCTGAATGTCAAGTTTGCTTTATGGATTGATACTGTTTTTCTTGCATAAATTCCTGATACTATAAACATAACAGGACTGCCTTGTGGGCAGGGTTTGTTTATGTATCAATATATCTGGCTTAGTGAAGTTCAAGGTACAATTATACATGGCATTCTTATCATTCATAAATAGATCAAACCAAAGATAATGCTACCATTGATACAGTGGACTACCTCTCATATGCCTATGGCTTGTTGTAGCAGTAGTAGTGAACTCCCTAATTAACAGGCATTTAATTAACATTGAAAAGAACTTGTCCACCCACAGGTGACCCAGGCCAAGGGATAATTAAAGGGACTAGCCTGGATTCCACCTAGAATTAAATATTGATGGAAATGCTCTAAACAAAGCTTGAAAGTATAGTAACATCCAAAAAAGTGCAAAAATTTACACACAAATGGCTCAAATTGAGAGAGAATTAATTTGCAATATATCATTCTTTGATGGTGGTGTGTTTCCTAAATCCTAACTTTTGTACCTCAGATGGATTTACCAGATAAAAGATCAAAAAAGCTCCTGAAGAACATTTAAAACATATTGAAAGGGAAACAATTTCATCCAAAATAATTTGTTTGGTCTTCACAAGTGTAGAAACAAGATTTCTATCAGTTTTCAAACTAGAAACACTGTTTTCACACCACTTTTTGTCTCCGGCGACAAAAATTAAAATAGGTAAAGAATTGCTATTTTCTCCAATGTTCCTCAAAATCATGGGAAACCACTTGTAGGTTATATTATTATAAACATGTTCTATCGATTCAAGTAAAAAAATATGCAGGTAAAAAAATTAGTGGGAAGAATCTAGGCCAGTCCCTTTAATCTGAACTTTCAGAATAGATGTTGGCGTTTTATACAAGCAACCCTACATCTTATTTCTTCATTTTAGCTTGTAGCCATTGGGGACACCCACATAAAGAAGGTGTAGAGTGGTTAACACCTGGTATACATGCAGGATACAACCGAGCATCACTGGCATCGTAGCGTCCTTAAAAAGTAACGAAAATACGTAATAATTTCATGAGAGCTTTTTATGTTTTTAGAGTTCTTGGTAGCCTATACCGGGTTCATGGGAATGGTTCCAGAATGTCTAATCGTAGGTTTAGGTTTCGGTTCTCATTAGAAGGACAATGCCAATAAAATGGTCTGATGATTAGAACAGTTCAAAACAATTTCACAACTGCATAACTTTGTGATTTTGGTCACTTAAATTGTTCTGACAGCACTAGAAAATTGAAAGTAAATAGTCACAATTCACTGAGAAACAAATATTTGGTTTCCTTTAATTCGAGTTGTTTACTGTCTGAATAACTTGAACCAAACCTTGTAAGTGGGTTTGCAGTCTACATTCATTTGTTTTTGTCAAATAAAGTCTTTAAAAACATTATTAATTCTGGTTGGTCATGACCAATGTTTATACTGGATTATTTTATGTTGAAACAGTTTGCTGTTTTAACATGCACCTTTAGTAGATTTACGAAACTATGGCGTATTTATTAAACTGAAAAGGGGCAATACCCTTGAATAATAAGTGTTAAGTTGACATTGAAATGAAATGGAATGGAAAGTTAGTCAAGTACTTCACCTGAATGCAAGATAAGCTGGGTTTTCAGTTTTGTTAAGTGATCAACTTTTCAATTTATTTTACATTTATCTCAATAGGCCACCTAGGGTACAGTTGGGGGAAAGAATAGTATTTACAGGTGATAAATTCATTGCATTTGAAAAAAAAAAAAAATCGAAATAATGGAATGTCGAGTAAGTAGTATAGAATTGAAAAAAGCCAGACCATTGTACGATACCACAATTATTTCTGAGCTATTTCTATTATTGAATTTGAATTTGATTTTGAATTTCCATAATTTTATGAAACATTATTGGCATATTTTGTATTTCTTTATTTGAATGGCAAAGTATATTATTTCTAATGAAGCTGAGTGAAATGACTGATAATATAACCTTGTGCAGATAGATGGTCAAGGCAACATATTGTTTTAGCATTTTGATATGCGAGTGATATTTCAATTAATTGACCTTTCCCTCCCATAGAGTAATTTTTAATTAGTTTTGTCATAGATTTTATCATTTATATCAATACTTTAGAGTAATATATACTCTCACATAGCTTATTACCTCATATTACTGAATTTTATATAACAATTGGTCAAAAAGTACTGCAGTTTTCAATTACTGTGAGTGAGTTTATAAAACATACAGACACGTTACAGTAACAGGTTTATTTAGTTACTGTACTGATACTGCATGCTCTGTATACAGAAACTTAGCCTCAATGACTATTCAGTAACTGAGCAATTGCGGTACTGTGCAATTTTTGTTCCCTTTATATATCTGCCATTCTTTTATAAATATATTGAACAGCCAACCAAGTACTGTTACCCTTCCAACCATGCATCTGTAATTATGCATGATTTTCATCATCCTTTTATCCTATTTTGATCCAGATGTGTGTTTCATTGCCATTTTTTGTCTCCATTTTTTAGACATCAAGTCCCAGCTCAAAGTCCTTTTATGATTTATGCAATTAGTTCTGGTTGAAATGTAGACAGAACATGATTTTGGTGGAATCGTTGGACGTGTTTTATTGTAAATGTTATCGTTGTCGTCAGCCATGTTATTTATAATGTACACCTGCTTCTAGTGTTCAATGTGAGTCTTTGTGGGAATGCTAGAGAAATCATGGAGCTCTGGTATAGTGCAACTTGCTTATTTGTGTGAAATATTTTAGCATAGTGTAGTTTTGCTCATGTATTGTGTTACGAGCTTTGTTGGCTAAATACTGTGAAACTAGAGTCATTTTGATGAAATGTATAGAGAATATAAACATTCAATGCGACTGAAAACATGCAAAAATGTTTGAGAAAATATACATGGGATTATGATTGTGATACCAGGTTTACAAAACTGTTTCTCTATGTAGCATTTCTATAGAGGGCAGTGTGGCATTAACCATCATGGTGTGCTGAAAGCTATCATTGACTTCTAGATGGATGAAAGGAAAACTTGCCCCCTCCTGACCATTTCTTGAGGGACCAAGCAAGGTTACCGATATACCATTACATTTACAAATTGCAAAAGATCACTGGTGTACATGACCTGAATATGTTGTATCTTTTGCCGTGATCTTGAATTTCTTTTATCAAGATAGGCAATGCTTGTCTGAATATTTACCTTTCATTGAAACCCTCTTTCAACTTCGCAGCTAATGGGAAGGTCATATGTGAGTAAGCAAATCTGCTCTTTTTTGTAACATATATGGACCTACCAAGTGCATAGTTTATACAAAATTGAAAGACTGAACCTTTTAAGAGGCCCCTAGACAATTGTGCTATTTCAAGTTCAAAGTTGCAGTGCAGTGCCACTGCAGAGCAAAGGCAAATCATCTCTGGCCAATAGTGATGTAGAGAAAGCAAAACTAGCACTGAGTCATTTCATTGGTGTGATTTGGCAGGTCAACTTGTGTGCTAGCTGCGCTCACTGGTTACAAATAGCTACACTACAAATGGTATTTTTGGTGCAAATTTAAGCTGGTCACGACATAGCTCGCTTATGGTTTTGATTTAGATGCCAGACTGGCTTGGCTGTTTTACGCTGAGAGATTGCATCGATTAAGGGCTTAGTTTTGTAAGTACATATACTGGTATAACATTTTATCGAAAAAACATATCAATTTTCTCTTATTTCATACTTGTTTAAATCGTGGGAAACTTCTTCCACATATTGAGGACATTAAATAGTGAACCATCGATGATATAAACAGAGCTTGAACTTCAGGTCGAAGAATTTTTGATTTATTTCCAGCATCAATGCGATAGTTCAGTTGAATCAAGATATGTAAGGGATATTGTTTTTGTTGATGTTGTTTTATTTTTAACAGGATTGGAACACCCATACCGCCTGGCTTCAGGCGTGCCCTTTGGGTATTCTGCTTATAGCCGCAAGTTTTTGTTTCTTGTTCACAGGAGTCAGTCCACACGCATTTCACGCACCCCATGCATCTACACATCCACCCATCCATACATCATTCATTGGTGCGTCTAAGGGTTAGTTTACATGGGCCAGATGGTGACGATTTGCAACATTTACCACCTTTGCAACAATAAATTTTGACTCCTACGTGATGTGTTAGCTGAGGTGTAGCAAATTTGTGGAATATAACTACCGGGATTATATCTGTTTATATTTGCTTTTGAAACTTGTCATGGAATAATAAATACGGAATACAGTCACAAAGTGTAACATTTTTATTAGGAAACTTGGATTATATTATTTATGTATTGCGCGAAACTAGGGCTGGAATTGTTACTAACACTAAACAATGGCTAATACAAGGGAACATACGCGATACTGGAATATAGCAGTCGATGCAATGGTGATTATAACTGTGTTTCTGACAATTAATGCATGGACTTCAAGTTGTGTTTTAGCAAATGAAGCAAATGGTATAGAAGAATGGTATGAATTGCACAAAATTCCGGACAATGAGCACACGTCTTCAAGACACTCTGAAGATAGAATATGGAAGCCTGTGTCGCAAGGCTTGGGTATCGGGGACACCGTAGCTACTGTTGGTAGGGTGTTTAAATATGCCATTCCAAAAGATTCTTTCAGGGGTGACATCTCCAAATATCAGGTGAGTTGAATTGTGCCAGTTGGTGCATGTTTTTCTTTCTTTAAATCTCTGTTGTATATTTAGTAATAGGGTTGTGCATTGGTGCTATTGTGTTGTCGATTATATAGCTCGGTGTGGTAGTATAAAGCCATTGTAATTCAATGCTGAGTTTCCTGGATGTCATGATGTGCAGCGTATTGTGATTGCTGTACTGTTTCAGTATTTCACATACATTTTTATTTCCCAAAGTTTACTAAATTAAGCTCCCTATAAAGCACAAAAAATATAATAAAATGATTTGTTTTTTGGTTTTGCTGTGTGCAACTATGTGGTATACCGCATGCCGTGTATGTAGCTGCGACTATGTTTGATTACACAGACAAAAATATTTCTAAATTATTTTAAAATCTTGCAATTTTGAATTTTGACCAAATATTATAACAAATAGAACTTCTATTAACCCTTTGAACCCGATGAGCCGGTTGGGTCACGTGTCAGAAACTTGATGTGCCTGTCAACTGGTATGGGTAGTTACAATTTTCAGTGGTTTATTTACATCAGGCAGCATCAATGGTTGCACAAAATGTTTTCAGCTTTCAAAGAAATCAAAGCATCAATGGTTGATGGGTCATGTAACTTTAATTTACCCGACAAAGGTGAAAAATTCCTCATATTTTTGTAAATTTGACCACAATTGTCAACAAATGTGACTGCGCCCATAGACTACAACGTAAATGTTTGATATGTTGGTCAAAGTACTGTAAAATGAAAAAGTAAAGCAAGGGAAATCCAAATCAAAGGAAGTTTAAGGGTTTTATTATGGGGTTTGCCCACAGATACACATGGAATGGCCAGTGTTCAAAGGGTTAAGCTTCTAAGATGTTTCCAGCTTTCAAAGAAATCAAAATGATGGGAAACAGTTTTTGTTTCTTGTTCACAGGAGTCAGTCCACACGCATTTCACGCACCCCATGCATCTACACATCCACCCATCCATACATCATTCATTGGTGCGTCTAAGGGTTAGTTTACATGGGCCCAGATGGTGACGATTTGCAACATTTACCACCTTTGCAACAATAAATTTTGACTCCTACGTGATGTGTTAGCTGAGGTGTAGCAAATTTGTGGAATATAACTACCAGGATTATATCTGTTTATAGTTGCTTTTGAAACTTGTCATGGAATAATAAATACGGAATACATTCACAAAGTGTAACATTTTTATTAGGAAACTTGGATTATATTATTTATGTATTGCGCGAAACTAGGGCTGGAATTGTTACTAACACTAAACAATGGCTAATACAAGGGAACATATGCGATACTGGAATATAGCAGTCCATGCAATGGTGATTATAACTGTGTTTCTGACAATTAATGCTTGGACTTCAAGTTGTGTTTTAGCAAATGACGCAAATGGTATAGAAGAATGGTATGAATTGCACAGAATTCCGGACAATGAGCACACATCTTCACGAAACTCCGAAGATAGAATATGGAAGCCTGTGTCGCAAGGCTTGGGTATCGGGGACACTGTAGCTACTGTTGGTAGGGTGTTTAAATATGCCATTCCAAAAGATTCTTTCAGAGGTGATATCTCCAAATATCAGGTGAGTTGAATTGTACCAGTTGGTGCATGTTTTTCTTTCTTTAAATCTCTGTTGTATATTTAGTAATAGGGTTGTGCATTGGTGCTATTGTGTTGTCGATATATAGCTCGGTGTTGTAGTATAAAGCCGCTGTAATTCAATGCTGAGTTTCCTAGATGTCATGATGTCCAGCGTATTGTGATTGCTGCACTGTTTCAGTATTTCACATAATTTTTCCCCTCAAAGTTTACTAAATTATAAGCTCCCTATAATTTGATAAAGCACAAAAAATATATTTTACAATAAAATGATTTGTTTTTTGGTGTTGCTGTGTGCAACTATGTGGTATACCGCATGACGTAGCTGTGACTATGTTTGATTACGCAGACGAACATGACAGATTACATGCAATATGTGCATAATGCTCATATGTTCAACAAATATTTTCGAAATTGTAAAATCTTGCAATTTCGAATTTTGACCAAACATATACAGAACTTCTGTTAACCCTTTGAACATGATGGGCTCACATGTACATGCACCATACCCGATGAGCTGGTTTACTGGCTTTTAATATAAACCGGCTTTGGGTCACGTGTCAGAAACTTGATGTGCCTGTCAACTGGCATGGGTAGTCACAATTTTCAGTGGTTTATTTACATCAGACATCATCAATGAAGCTTTGAACCCATGGTTGATGGGTCATTTAACTTTTCCTCATATTTTCGTAAATTTGATCACAATTTTCAACAAAATGGGACTGCGCCCATAGACTACAACGTTAATTTGGATATGTTGGTCAAAGTACTGTAAAATGAAAAAGTAAAGCAAGGGAAATCCAAATCAAAGGAAGTTTAAGGGTTTTTATTATGGGGTTTGCCCACAGATACACATGGAATGGCCAGTGTTCTAAGATGTTTTCAGCTTTCAAAGAAATCGAAATGATGGGAAACTCAGCATATGAAGTTACAATGCAAAAGTATAATATAGTCTGTCCAACATAAGATGGAATGTGGTTACCATTATATTCAATGGTAACCGTGTTCCATGTATAGTAGTGACGTACTAGTATTGTGATGGGATGTGCAAATCTTTAGAATGTATTGCTTTATGGGAGCTGTTATTTTCTTGGTATTTAACAAAGCTAGTTTGGGGCTGTTTTAGTACAAATTATGATGGGAAAGCATGCAGATTTCTCTTTTTTATTTTGTAAACTTGTGATTGCTTGTGGATCAGTAGCAGCAAGTAGAAACTGTTTGTCAATGTAATGTCAATTATGCATGTTAGTGATTCTAGGTGAATTGGGTCTGTTTTATATATTTTTGTGGAATAATGGAAACAGCTTTATTTGTATCAGTATTTACCCATGTTCTAAATTTGAATCATCAGAATAAAGGTCTCAAAGGTTGCGTGCGAGCGTTAGTGTGAAAAATGTGTCAATCAGATTATGTTTTATGTTTCCTTACTGTAAGGAGTTTTGTTGTTGGTATTATCCTAAATCTGTATTTCTTGGTACGTGTTAGTATGTGTTGCTGTGTGTAGAGAAAGGAGTAGAGGGTGCTTAGTTTCTCTACATCTGGATTTTAAAAAACAGAATAAAGCGTGCAAAAATAGTGTTAGGACAGAATGTCTGTACCTCAGTGATAGATTATGATTCCAAGTTGCATATCAATTCTATGATTTTTTTTCTTTCTATTCCTGCCTCTAGATTACCGAAGCTGGTAAGGAGCAACTACCAGACTGGCTACTTTTCAACAGTGAAAGTGAAACTTTACAAGGCATCCCAGCAGAGTCTGATATGGACCAATATTATATATCAGTTGTTGCACATGGGAAATCCTCCAATAGCTCGATGTCAAAAGCCTCGGATGTCTTCTCAATTACTGTTATACCAGATGCCAGCAGCCACCAGGATGTTGCCACAGCTATGCCTATTCAACATCCGCAGCCAATGAGGGGTGTGAAATGTTTGAATGGGGAACCAGGTGTTACAGCTACCATTGTATTGGATGCAGATTGGGGACAACTTGGAGCCAGACAACGCTTGGAATCCATCTCTAAAATGTCGCAAAATTCCAGGCTAGATGTTCAGCAGTTTCGATTGTTACCAATTGGAAGCAAAGAATTGCTGGGTGGATCTGTTCTCATTGCTGGTCCTGGAAATGTCCAAAGGCCAGAACACCCTGGTGTTGCATTGAGTTGGCAAATTGGCTGCGGAACAGATCCTAGCAAATTTCCTGTTGTTACTATTTTAGAATTGTCATCCAAAGATGGCTCAATGGCAGACAAACTTGGCCATAATATTATTGGTTGGCATGTCACAAATGACAAATCTAATAAAGCCAAACGAGTACGGAGACAAGTTCATTTGATGGGTACCCCTGTACCGACTCCCATGCCCACTGATATGCCTATCAAACCAACAGCCACATTGGTGGTCCCATCAACTCGTGTTGTACCGATGCAGGTATCTCCTAGTGTGATGCCACCTAAAATGACGCAATCAATTGCACCGACGCGCTCATTTATCCCAATGGAATCTACAATGGTTGTGCCTACTACTCCTATGATTTCACCTACACCTGTACCAGATGTCCCCGTTTTAAACAAGAGATTCCCATCCAAAATCAGTGCAACAGCACTTACATATCTAAGCTATCAGATCCCAAGACATACTTTCTATGATTCAAAGGATGGTTATACCAGGAAGTTAAAGCTAATGATGAAGCAAGAGGATGGTGGAGACATCCCAGAGGACTCCTGGGTGCAATTTAACCAGAGGACTCAAACCATTGAAGGTTTGCCTCTTGAAAAAGATGTAGGAAGGCGGTTATACATTATTCAAGCTCAGAACAAACGTGGTCGGTATGTAGCCAGCGCTTTTGAATTAGTGGTAAAACCAGCGGCAGATGTGAGTAGGACACCGCCTCCGATAACGATGGGAATGGTGTTAGATACTGATTATGATAAGTTCATTGAAAGTGCATCGATGCAGAAGGATATTTTGTACAAGATATCCAATGTATTTGGGGATCGCGATCCAACTTCTATTTCCTTTATCAATATTCAGAGAGGCTCTGTTATTTTATCCTGGACCAATAACACAATTGATAGTTGTGATCAAGATCTAATAAACACATTATTTTCCAAATTAGTTGGACCAGATGGAAATCCAACTCCTGAATTGATTGAAGCATTTGAACCTCTGAAAATCACCAATGTGAATGCAATTGCCACAGGGTCCTGTGCTTCCACAACAACAATGATTTATAGAGACGTAGGATCAACTACCATGGCAGTAGGGCCAGGGGACAAAGACAGTGTCAGTTCTGGTGGCACTTCAGCTATCAAAATAATTGTACCTGTTGTCATTGCAATTGTAATCATTATCATCTTTATAATTGTTGTTATATTTATTGTGCGCCGTAGAAGAAGTCGTAAACATAAACTGGCTCAAGTAGACCAAAAGACTTTCGGTAGTAAAGGCATCCCCATTATATTTGCAGGGGAGAGAGAAGATGGAGATAAGCCTCCAACCTCTTCATCCCCATTAATAATGAGAGAAGAAAAGCCTCCTCTAGCACCGCCGGACTATTCTAGTCCAAA
>JXSR01S074215.1:55236-75130 GCA_000969725.1 Ophiothrix spiculata | reverse complement strand
GTACCAGTTGATGTTATGTCTCTATAAATCATTGTTGTTGTGGAAGCAACAAGATCCCTCATGATCATTAAATATTTGTATATTAAATAGATATGCGTGACATTTTATTGAATAACGAATACATATTGCAAAAAATTGGCGTAGAATATTCTGTAGGAAGAAAAAGTCTGGACCTAGCCTATATGAGTGTTGTTCATCAAAATTTAACTTCTCACATCTTTTTTTCTCAGTTTAAAGGGGCATTGGACAAAAAAGTTCAACCAATTTTTATGCAGATGATTTACATTTGGCATAGTGGGCAGTCCACGCATTTTAATGGGTGGGGGTTTGAAATCTTGAAAAATTGTTAAAGGGTGGGGGTTCACATTTTTTCACTAAAAAGGGTGGATTGATATAAAGGGTGGAAGCAAACTATAAAGGTTGGGGTTTCTTCAAACTCCCAATTTGTGATCAAACTAAAACAAAATGGAAAAAATGGAATATCCTTTGACTGAAAATAAGTGCAAGGTGATATTTCAGGATAGCTTTTGGATGTCAGCCTACAACATTACCATGACACCCAAACTGGATGCAAGATATTAGGAATACTTTCAGGTTAAAATAAGTTGAGTGATATTTCAGTATGTTAAATGCTTCTGCTTGTCCGAGTATAACATTACCATATGACACCAAAGTGGATGTAAGAAACATAAATTGCTAAAAGGGTTGGGGTCTGGAATTTCAAGTATTAAGGGTGCCTTTATAAAAAGGGTGGGGAAAAATAAAAAGGGTGGGGATCTGACCCTACTGCCCACTATGTTGGTATGTTCAGCACTTAATCAACTGTCAAATACTGTCAAAAGGACAAAAACTAGAGTTGAAAAACATGTTGGTCTTGATTAATGAGGCCATTCTCTAAAAGTATATATTCTTGCCTTACGCCAAGAAGGACACCAGGTTTGTTTATAAAACAGTCCATTTATATCATTAATTGCAGATAGATTTAAAGAATATCTTCATTTTGAAAGCTTATGCTCAAAAGAGCAGTATTTTTGTTGTCACCGAATATATTTTATAATGTACGAAAATCGAAATATTTTGATATGAATTTGAATTTGACAATGAAACTTTTAACATGTCAATAACTCTTGTTAACACTCTTGATTCAAAAATATCAACATGTTTGGAAAAAAATCGAGGGATGATGTTGAACTAGTCTCAATGTTCCTTTAACCATGGATTCTCTACAGAGAATCCATGCTTTAACTCACTGTGAAAAATTGCTACAAATCTATTTTTTTACTCATGGTTGTGACATTTCGTCATGTGAGTGCAAGAAAGTCGTATTTGCAATAGCTGCCTTACGTTATAAATTTGGATTGCACACTGCGTGACCTCCAGTCTTGGGACAGTGGTTCTTGAAATGGTTCTTCAGGTGACACCGTCACCTGAAGAACCATTTCAAGAACCACTGATATAAGACAGGAACATTTTGAGGAATTTTTCACATTCTTGTGACAAGGTGTAAAATAAATATAACTTAGGGCAGCCATTGCAGATACGACTTTCTTGCACTCACATGACGAAATTTCATCTTCCATCGGAAGACTTCTTCAGCTCTGCAATGACCTTGCCACTTCACTCCAGTGGGGACGCTTTTTCTCATCCGCAGAAGAGACTCAGTTCTTCTTTTGAGTAGATGGTTGTATACAAGAGAAGACATTGTGTGTATCCCATCATGCATTGCTTCCTATGGGAAATTCTGTACAGGAAGTCATGTGAGTAGTTAGTGATGCAAGATGACAACAATTAACTTTGATTTATGGGCATTTCATCACTAACTACTCTCATGATTTCCTATACAAACTAACCAATAAGAAGCAATGCATGATGGGATATACATAATATCTTCTCTTGATACATGATTTTATTTACTTTTTAAGTCATGTATGCAACTAGCTTCTCAACAAGAGAACTGTGGATGAGAAACAGCGACCCCACTGGTAAGGTCATTGCTGTACTGAAGACTTCTATACTGAAGACTTCCAATGGAAGTCGAATCGTCAGGAGATCGTCAAGTAAAAAAGATCGTCAAGTAAAAAAATGGATTTGTAACTCATGAATTTGACCAGAATATGATTGTGTGATTGCTTTCATAAATGAACTATTGAAAAATAAATTATGTGTGTAGCCCCCATGTAGAGAAAAGGGAAGTACTGGGTTTATTTTATTACACGATTCAAACATTTTGAACAAAATTAGAACACGGTGCAAATTTCTTTCGTATATCATTCTGAAATTTCATTTTAATATGTGTGTGTTATTATTAACATTTAAACAGGTTTACTTGGTAAACTTGTTTATGATTGTCAAGAAAAACAATGAACAAAATGGTCACCTTGACAATATGATGATCTGCAGAGAATTTTCACTCAAAAATGATTTACCCTATTTAGCCTAAAAGTGACTGCAAAATTGGGAAGATAAAAAACAAGTTATTTTATTTTATTTTTCAAGTTTGAATATGCATGTTAAGAATGTAATGCAACCTAAGCTTTATTTGTAAATTATCTGTAATTTATTCAATATATATTTACAACTGTGTTTTTGTACTGAAATGAAAGATATAGCTTTTTGATGATGTACCAAATAGTTAGTACTAATTATGATAGAATAGTAAACTTTGTTTTATGTAAGTTTCAGTTGTTGGAAGTTCTGTTCTGAAATAATACACTAAACAGATACTAAAATAAGCTATTTTTCGCATTTATAATAACCAATATTAAAGATGATGCAGATAATGAGTACTCAATTTTAACCAAATTTTGTTAACTTATATACATGTATTTAGTACTATATTGGCTCTCAGACTCTAAATGGATTGGGGGACTCTTTGGATCATTTTATCCTCAGGAATGTTCCCAAAGATTGTACTAATTAGCAGAAAAATCATTTCTTTCACTTCTTTAGAAATCAATCTTTAATATCACCAAATGAATATTTTTCGCAACACCTTTCTAAATTGACTTCTTGTAAACCTAGTAAATTTTGCACTGCATATTGCTTGTGATTTTTCTCATGTATGATAATTGCATCTTGGTTGGAAAGGTAATTTCTTTTTCTTCTTTCAACAAGATGGTGTTACATTTCATATTCAGATAAATATATTTTCTTGATGTTTGTAAATATTGACTTAAATAGGATGATTGATTGATGCTAGAGTCCAGAACTCATCCATGGAGAACCCCTCTTGTTTGTTCAGGAATTATGTTAATAATTTACATTGATTAATTTTTACTGAAATATTGTTTGAATCAATTTTCCGAATCACTATATAAAAGTTAGCAAAATCAACTTTATATGCAAGCAAGTCAGATAAACAAGTTTAATGCAGTCAAGATGGGTTTTAATTATAAGGCAGTGTTTATTTTCAAGATAATTTTCATTCTCAAAGTATAATAGTACAGATTGTATAGAGTTATTATTCCAAAACAGACTTCAAGTAGACTACTTGAGGTCTGTACTGCTTACGAAGGTGCTGTATTCAAGTACATTATAAATATATATCTCAATCATAAACCATACCATTTTTGTGAAAAAGTCGTACTAATCATAGTAAAATACTTGTCAATCATTACCTTTTTATTTAGTATTTGAAATAAGTATGTGGATCACAAAACCTTTTTACCTGTTCATAATAAATTATTTTGGAGACTTCATCCAAAAATCATTTTTCTTTTAAGTTCAACATCCTATGATATATTCAAAACTTGTGACGTCAAAAAGTGATCATTTGAATCCATTAATGAAAGCAAACTAGGGCAACGTTGGGTCTGAGGGAGGTCTGCGGTAATTAATAAGACCTTCTGAAGGAAAATAATGGATCTGAGTTAAGACCCCTAAATCATATAATCTTTGATTAGAATGTTAAGAATCTAAGCTACCAGAAAAACAATTTTATTTCGCCTGTACTGTGTGTCATAGATTTGTAAGTGACATGTTTGAATTTCCTTCACATTACAGTTAAGTTGTTCTCAACTGATCAGATTGGTTAGTAAAAGATATTTCAATTTACAACAATTTCCATATTTGAGGGCAGAAAATATGTTTTCAATACTACCAAATATGACACACACCCTATCCAAGGAGGATATCAAGTGTTTTCCATCATGAATTGTTTCAGATTTATATTTGTAGCATGGTTGTTTATAGCTACAGTGATGAAATACCCTCAATATCGATTGTAATAATTGGTAGATTTTAACGGGTTCGCCGTCGGACAAGTTTTGAACTGTAAATCTTTCATCAGAAGTAGCTCCGACTTCTTCAGGACAAAAATTATAACTTTTAGACATGTGGGCCGTCACTTTCCACTGATGACTCTGATATGAATACCTGTCGTAAAAGCCTTTCTCAAAAATCAATTGTAATCTTGCATTTTAGAGCAGAATTCATCACTATACGAAATGATGCATGATGGGAAACACCCGAATATCTTCTTCGCATTTTACCTGGATATTTTTTAAGCTGGTTTCAGAGAGTCTGTCGCGGTGGTCTATGACCAGCGTGACGACAAAAATTTCAAGTGTGCAAACTCAACTTTGTCGCTCCTTGATACTACTTTGCATCAAGCACGGCAAGCCGATATATATCGATTACCCTATCGTGATAGGCGCAACGACATGTCGCATTGAGTTGGAATAAATTTGACTTTTCTTGTGACAGACCAACACGGCAATATGCAAATGTGTGGTGCCACATTACGACAACTCTAAATTACAAATGCCACAATGACAGCTACTCTGCTGAAACCACCGTATTACTCTGCACTAGCTTTGTCACTGAGTGGATGGACTAGATTGAGATTTTTGATATAGATTGATTTCCTATATAACTAGTTTCAGTACTGTACATAGAATACTATGTGTTTATATTTATTACGTTATAGTGTTTAAGTGTTTGTAATCTGTTTATTAATTTGCATATAAAACAGCAACCAATAATTATACTGATAACTGTAGCTTTTCCATTATAATGTTTATTGTTTAACCAGGTTTATTTTCTATTTTGGAAGTTAGGCCTACTGATTTTATTTAAATTTCTGAATTTGGTTGATTAGTATTCATAAGTACTTGAATTCTTGGTCAATAAGATGGCTGTTAATTATTGACAACTGCTATTTGTTTGTCTACTGTGTGTATAAAATCAGGAGGTGGAAGGTAATTTGTTAGATCAAGATTTTAATAAAAGCAGGACTCTGCAAAAGAGAACTAAATTTGCTGCGTTCTTTTTACTCGGGCCAAAAAAAAAAGGTTTGTCTCAGAAACCCATGTGCATTGCTTTGTGAAAATGAATTTAGGGTGTAGAGCTACCCGATGGTCTTTCTCTCTTATTTTTATAGAAGTAATCCAGCGATTGACCGCCGCCCGTGTTGCTGTCATTTGTAGTTTCAATTTTACCTTGAATTGTACGTTTTATTCAACTGCCAAGACTTCCCATAGTTAAAACGGGCGGGACCTTGCTTAGAAACTGGACACTTCACACATGTAAGTTGAGTGATCAAAGTTTTAGAGCGTTTAAAAAAAAGAAAGAAAGGAAATATCACATACCGCATAGCTGATTTCCTAAAAAAAAATTAAAAATCGCATATTGCATAGCTTTTTTGCAAAAGGTGTCTGAGACAAACTTGTTTTTTCTTGGCCTTATTCTAGAAATGTGCCCATTGTAAATTGCAACTAAGATCTGGGGAGGGTGGCACTTACATTCATTCCTATAGATGCTGTCATCACTGAGCTGCCACTTGAAAATCATATCTTGGATATTTTGTAGATGAAGTTATCAACTCTATTCACAGACACCCAGTGTATTTATTCTACCCTTTTAAATTACCAATGTCCTTCATTTCAATAACAGATTTTCGTTTTTGTGTAATCTAATTTGTTGTTTTGGACAAAAACGCATCAAAATTGCTTGAATACAGCATCAACATCTAATTTTACAACCTAAATGGTTCTCATGTAATATGATACCAATAAAGCCTGCTGATGAAAATTGTACCTTTTTTCCAAAATCGCAATCTTTACCTTATCGGTGGACAGAAGATACATAGATGCATGGATAAGGTACCCCTATGCGCGATGATGAAAACATTATGTATTGAGTGGCCTCCCAGGAACTGAGAAGCTACTGCATATGATTGGTCAAGCCTTTCTTGGGAGGGGAACATGACCGAGTGGTTATAGCACAGGACTTGTAATAAGGAGGATCCGGGTTTGAGCCCCCAATCAGTCCAGGTCTCTTAGTTTCCTTGGGCAGCAAGAATGGTTAACTTTTTTAATTGCTCCATTGTTTGGAAGTTAACTCTTTCACTCCGGAATATTATTTTCACAATCCGTCCTATTTGATTGGCAAGCCCCCTCACTTATGATAGCTTATGATAGAGGTATTTGTATAAATAACTTCGAAATAATATTCCAGCCAATCGTGCAAGTTTTTGTGAGCCGCTACGAGTGGCTTTCTGGAGTCGAGGAGTTAAGTTAAACTGTTGATCCCCCTTTGTAAATACTTATATAATATTGAATGGCTTTGAGGCTGATACAAGAAAATATTTTCTAACGAGTACAATATTTTCTTGTATCACCCGAAAATAAACCATTCAATATTTCTATTATTATTATTTATATCAGGCTTTTGAAAATAATAATTGGCACAAAATTATTTTCCTACCGTATATTGGTCAACTAAATTGGTCCAATTGCATCTTCGTAAACTTGAAAATTTGAAACTCAAATTTGAAACTCAAAAATTTGCAACTCGAAAATTTGAAACTCAAAAACTTGAAACTCAAATTTTGAACCTTGAAATTCGAATTTGCAACTCAAAATTTTGAAACTTGAATATTTGGAACTCAAATTTTTGAAAATCAGATATTTGAAACTCGAATTTGCAACTCGAAAATTTGAAACTCGAAATTTTGAAACTGAAATATTTGAAACTCAAATTTTTGAAACTCTGGTATTTGAAACTCGAAAATTTGCAACTCAAAAATATGCAACTCGAAAATATGAAACTCGACAATTTGAAACTGGGATATTTGAAACTTGAATATTTGAAACTCAAAAAATTGAATCTCTGAAATTTGAAAATTCAAATATTTGAAAATCGATCAAGTCAGAGCAGCTAAAAATATTCTTGGAAATGTGCCCGGATGTGACAATATTTTTTTCTCGTTGGCGAACCAACGAGACATATTTGAATCTGGATTTGGGAAACTTCGTAATAGACTAAGAAGTAAAAATGCAAAGAGATTGAGTAAAGCCCATTAAAGCTGAATATTATTTTAGTTATACTTTATGTGTAGTATATAGAACAAACAATTACAAAAAATAGTGGAATTTAAATGTCAAAACTTAAATTAAAACAAAACATTCGACTGTGTGAAAGGCTACGATGATGATTTGCGAAACAAAGACATTATTCCCACGTGTAGCACACACTGACCTATACTTCTGGACCGGAAATGTTTTGACTTTTTTGTAGGCTGCCGTGCTGCCATGTTGTGAGTACACGACCTTGTGAAGGTGTGTGTTCCGACCTTCACTCACAAAATCCAAAATGTTATCCTGCTGCCAACGAGACATGTTTTTTAGAAGACCTTGTTTAGAATATTGTCTGCATCCTGGTACTTTTATAAAAAATGTCCCGGATGTGTACAATATTTCTTAGAATATTGTATACATCCTGGTACTTCTGTAAAATACACAGTTTTATACATTTTGTAGTATTGTACAAAAGCCTGATATAGATAATAATCCTTGGTACGTTGATGTACAGTGTATACCTGGTGAGTTACAAAATAAGTTGTTGCAGAATATAGACAAACTTGAATTCTATACTCATCAGTTTTGGAACTGACTGTTTGTTGTGCAGTGGAGAAGAATATCACCAGATGTTTGGTAAGTGATAAATAATGAAACTTGCAAGTGAGACAGGAATTGGTTATGGCAGTCTTATCTGAAAGGTGTTTTTTCTGATGAAAAATTAATATGGATTGTAAAGTTTTGGTTGCATATACCTTGAGTCAAATTAATGCTACAGGCAAAAAAGTGTCTGACAGTGACCATTAGAAATCTATTGGACATTTATTTTTGTTAACAAAATATTATGGTAATTCAGTACTATTTTGACCATATATCTCTTCAACGAAACACAACAAAACATGATATGACATATGAGAAAAATTTGAGCTTTCATGTAGTATCAATATCTTCAATTTGATTTTGGAAAGTCGGGAGTCGAAAAAAGTGATCGGAATACACACTTTTAGAACCATTATAGACAAAAATCCTCTATGCACAAAATAATTCAAAGTTTAATGTTAAAGACTCGCTTCCCTAATTTTTAGCACAGTTTGTGTAACCTTGTGCAAAAGATTATATGTGATGGCTCACACCGAAAGGGGGGACTTTGCAGATTATATCAATTTTGATTTTATCATTTCATCTGTTACAGCATTTTCTAAGCTTTAAAATGACACCTTAATTGTTGAAATTGATCAAGGCGATCAAATTTTACAACAGAAAAGTCTTCTGTCGCAAAATCCCCCTTTTCGGGTTGAGTCATCACATATTATATCAGGTCTTAGGGTAAAAAGATCCTAAATAGGTTATTTTGATAATGAGTTAAATTGCAAAATAAAAGTTTAGTGTGAGGGTTATATATTACAAAAATACTTCAGTATAAAATGAAATTACCAGAAATAGGCCCAAATTATAGTCCTTTTTGAGCTACCAAATATTGTGTGTAACAAGTCTTTGTTATCTTATAATCTAGTAATATAATTTCAATGCATCTACTAATCAATAACGGATAATTGGTGCTATAAATCACCAAACATTTTCACCAAACAAATTTGGTGAGAATGTTTGGTGATTTATAGCACCAATTATCCGATATTGATTAGAAGATGCATTGGAATTAATTACTAGATTATAAGATAACAAAGACTTGTTACACACAATATTTGGTAGCTCAAAAAAACTATAATTTGGCCCATAGCATCCCTCAGCAAAACGCCAAATAGATAGTGCCAATGGCATATGTCTCCTATCAAAGCGATTAGCTGAATAACTGGCCCAGGACTTGTTACTGCAAATGTCAAGTTGTTTACAATTTCTTATCATTCTATATAAGAAATGAAAAGACTTAAAACAGTCGAGATAAGGCAGACAAATTTGTTATTTGTGCAAGAGGATAGCTAACTTCCTAATTGTGTATGCTTGTTATTCTTGATATCAAAATGTTTTAAACTGCTCCGCTTCGAGTGAGGTTCACAGCTAAGTAGGTAAGATAAATAGCTCGCTTGCCTGTCGCTTTATAGATATTTTCTTGCTCTTATTTATTGCATAACCCCATATGCATTAGTTATTGGATGTTTATATCAGAGCATATAATTATAAAATTGTGCTTGCTTATAAGTTCCTAGTAATTGAGCAGTAGTGATACCTAGGCATTCATAGTGATACATCGTCAATTTCCATTGCTGATTTTTACATGTGACACTAAAAAGTAAATCGTAACATAACTCGTGACTTCAAAATTTTGAATATGCATTGCATGTGAGGCAATGTCCACTTTCACTCGCTAAAATTTGCATTTTGATTGCTACATTTTGACTAAAAAGATTTAAAAAAAATGAAATGTATGCATTTTTGGTACATTCTATTTGTCACTTTACATGCCAAGTTTGCATGTTATGAATATCATAACATGTTGCAGAAATGCATTGTCCTTTAAAAATTATGAAATACATCTTAACATTCCAAAATGTTTGTAAAACTCATGAATTTTGATTCTAATTTAAACAAGAAATGCAAGACGATCATTAGAACTTGCAAGCAAGAAAAGCGTTAAATGTACGCCTTAAAATCATTTAACACTGCAATGCCTATTCAGCGCATTGAAACTACCTTTTGTGTCGACTATTGTATAGTGCCATTTTGTGATGATATTTTATCCCAATCGGTGTTTAGTTTGCAAGAAATATTTTGTCAATACCCTGTATAGCATCTTGACTCATCCCTCCACCTATCATCGGTGTTATTGAATGTCGTGTGAATTGGATTTGCTATTATTTTAGCATGTAAAATTTATAGAAAAAGTGTTAAAATTCTACAAAGTGTTATATTATAAATCTGATACGATTTGAATTATAAATCATGTCGGAAACTCTATATTGACAGGAACTAGAGTTACAATTGTTATCAAAATTAGATTCACATTTCAAGATTATCATGCGAGGTATAATTCATTGCTATCCTGATAATCACACCACACCCTTTTCAAATGATTTATCGGCATAACATCACCTTTCCTTCAACTGGTCAATATTTATCTGAACCTGTGCTTATTTCATAGTATTTTATTACAACCGTAGTCATTGTATTTAATCAAATGATAAATCATACTGGGTCATTTTATCTGAACTATTGCGTAGTTTCTACTTGTGTCGTGAGAAATATCTTCTGCTAATATCATAATATTCTTAGTATACTATATGACAGCATAATACTAGTAAGCATATTTATGAATATTGTATCTCACATATAGATTTGTTTTTATAAAAAATTGTCTGCTTCACTTCATAAAATTGTGATTTTAAAACTAATAACATTTCAGATTCCGAGCATAATATTGTATATTTTGTGATTATATAATATAATACAAGCGCTGCAATAACGTACATTCTGCTGGTGGCATTTTCCTCTTTTTTTTTTCTTGTTATAATTTTTTTGGTGACATTATTGTATCTTAAAATCCAAACGACCATAGCGCATGTATGCTGTGGGTTACATTCAACAATTCATTGTTGCTTTGGGTTTTTTGTTCCATTTTTGTTATTCTTGGTATCATCTGGTGATATAGTTGAGATTATTCTGTTTTTATTTCCATATAGGAAATTGGCAGAGATGCTACACAAATGCCATGGTTAAATTGCTTGATGTATACATTTTATATTGCATTCTGCTTCAATTAGGTGTCAAGACACTCATAAATAAACATTGGGTTCAAACATGCACATTAAGAGAACTGGGGTGCACCTGGTCATTTATTTCTTCATTCATTTAATCAGTTTTGTTTATATAGCTGACATTTTCATTCCTTTTGAATTGAAAAGTGAAAAAAGTGTTTAAAAAACTTATGCAAAGAGTTACAGCTGCGATCCCCCTGATGTTGTTTTAGTATGCAAATAAAGTTTATCTATAGGGTGGTTTCAATTAGAATTACTATACGAAGACTTGGTATACATTTAAATTCTTCCAAGCCTTGCACTATCACTACCTAGAGAAGATATCGTGTGTATCCCATGATGCATTGCTTCCTATGGGAAATTTGTACAGGAAGTCATGTGAGTAGTTAGTGATGAAACATGCCCATAATGCAAGATTACAACAATTAACTTTGATTTATGGGTATTTTATCACTAACTACTCATATGATTTCCTATGCAAAGAATTCCATAGGAAGCAATGCATGATGGGATACACATGAAATCTTCTCTTATCACTAACACCAAGTCAATTCTGAAAGGAGTTGATATTCAGATATAGGCCTAGGTGATTGAACACATTGAGAGCACTGCCATAGCCATATTTTCATGATTTTAGGTTTGACAATTGCCATGTTTTGAGTTCAAAGTTGATCAGGGCTAGGCTTGTCAATCTGTTCCCAAACATGGTAAGATTTTACTGTAGTATACTTCTACTGCCCGGAGGGAAAAAGTTTCACCTCCCGTTTTAACAGTTCAGTGTTTATTGTTCTGTAGTCTATCACCGCTGATGATCAAAAGGACTGCAAGGCATGCTGATAGTCCAAAACACATTAGAGCGCTTGATGCTTTCACCAATATTTTATTGTGTTTACATTCAAAATCTGGGCCAGGAATGATTGTAATCCATAGAGAAACTTGTATCTAATGATGACAAAAGTATTTTGAACTCGGCAACATATGGGAAAATATCCGGACACATAGGCTGATTTTTGCAACATAAAACGCTTTTATCCAAGCATCTTTTGTATAAAGCTTTTTCACTCGATCATGCAGCTGATACTCTACATGAAACCAGATTTGAGAAGGCGGTTTGTTGTATGTCTAACGTTCAATAGATTACATCAATGTATGATATATTCTTGCTAGAAACTTGTTTGCTGCGATAATTTTGTGTATGCATGTCTCTCTCTGTCAAGTTTGTACTTTATTGCTGCAAATTCCCAAGCCTTTTTCTTTCTTATTCATTTTCTTGATCCCTATCTCTTTTTTCCCAACGTTCAATAGATTAGATCTATGTATGATATATTCTTGCTAGAAACTTGGTTGCTGCGATAATTTTGTGTATGCATGTCTCTTTCTGTCAAGTTTCTACTTAAATACTGCAAATTCCCAAGCCTTTTTCTTTCTTATTCGTGTTCTTGATCTCTATCTCTTTTTTCCCACTCTGCTATCTCCATTTCAATCCCAATGTTACTTCCAATCTTTATCTTTTCATATTACTGTATCCTTTAATGTTAGACTTCTCTCACCATTTCTCCCATGTCTTGAAGGAAATGTTTTGTTATCCCATACATACAATCTCCCCTTCCCACTTCTAATTGATATCTTTCTGTTGATATTAACTCTAATTTCATGCGATATTGTTTCCATTAGTATCACAAATCTGATGCCTTTGTCCCCCAGTTTATTCAATATTTACTTTGTTTATATGCATAAATCACATAATTTTTGCAAACTTGACTTCTCTTCATATGACTCCTCTATTTACAGTTAAAGTTCTATTTGCATATTAGTGTTACCAAATTAGTTTTTTTATATGGCTTCTCGTTATTATGTATGATTACCCATTGCATATTTCCCTTTTTTTATATTAGTTCTTTCTTCATTTGACTCCTTGATTTTACTTTGCATATTATCATATTTTATATTATCTCTGCATATGATTACTTCATTTGCGTAGGATTTTACTTTGCATATTATATTTATTTATAATATAACTTCTTGCCTCATATGACTATTCTTACTACAAACTATTTGTCTTTGCATATTACTTATATCTTAGGTTCTCTCTTCATATACTTTGTTTTGCATATTATTCTTAGTTATTGGTTCTCTTTTCATATGAATACTTTCTTTGCATATTCTTCTTCTTCTTTTTCCATGTAAAGTGCATCCCCTATTAGTTTGGGGATTAACGCACTCGTTAATAAGCTCTTATTTCATATTAATACTCTATAAATAAAAGCTTAGAAGGATGACTTTGTAGTTTTCAAAGTATTTCGATCTCTTAAAATTGTAAAATAGAAAATAACATTTTTAGGATAGTCAGAGCAGTGAAAAACATTTTCAGTTTTCAAAATTTAGGCCAAGGTGGTCGAGGTTGGGCCTTGTATTGTGTAGCTCTGACTGAGCCATTATCTATTTCTACTAGCTGAGTAGCCGGATAACTCCTCCGGGTCAAATGAACGGCTTGCGTATACCACAGCGCAGGCTGAGCCAGCACATGCTTGCTGATTTGTCATTTAACAGGATAGGTCACAGGATGATTTTGGTCACAGAAATGATTGGTGCAAAGGAACCTAACAAGATCTGTATGTCACTTTAGAAAAATTTTACTCTATAAACTTTGAAGTATGCAACAAGCAGCCGATTAACGCACATAAACCAATATGACCATACAGGCAAGTAAATTAGTCCCGACTTTTCGAATCATAACTACATACCTAATCTTGCTGAATATTCAAATTAACTTATATTCAATGTTTGACAGAGCAACAAAATAGACCCCCCAAAATGCCCAAATCTTGAATGATTCAAGTTCAGAAATATTAATACCCCTGTGACTTGGCCTTATCAATCCTAATCAATCATTACTAGTCTCTTACACAATACAAAACCACCAGTTCAAAATGTTGTAGAATGCAAGGTATATGCTATGGATCTTGTAACAGAGTCTGATTGCTTGTTGCATACTTCAAGGTTTATAGAGTATAGTTGCCTTATTGCATAGAATTACCCATTACCCTTTTTCACAGTTGTAAGATTCCCACCATTTTATCCCTTCTTTCATTGCTTTCTAGTCCAATTATATATTACATTCCCTTCATCTCCTCTATCATGCGATTTCAATTATTTTATTTTTTGCATTTTTTCTTTACAGATTTGGTTAGCTGAAGAGACAAATCCATTCCCAGCCTGGTTTTAAGAAATCAAAACTCCAATGGTATAGCCATCGCAACTTCCTGCTGTTGATCATCCGTAACGTAAGAGGAAAGAAAACCTGACAAATGGAAAAATAAAAGTGAAACACACTTTTATTTCTTTATATAATTATACTTCAAGAAGACTTGGTGTGCATTTGGCAAGCAAGGAATAGATCAAACTATGGCTTGTAACAGAAAACAGTGCTGTGAAGCCTCACTACGGGCTCTTCTTTTTACAACTGTATGTCTTAGTACTTTATCATGGACTGCCCATAGGGTAGCCGCACATGAACCAAATGATGTAAGAACATGGCTTGAATTACATAGTATTCCAGAAAATGAACTACATAGAGAATCAAGTTTAAGAGACTCCACCAGCAGGAGCAGAATATGGAAGCCTGTGTCACAGGGGTCAGGGATTGCAGACACTATAGCCAATGTAGGACGGGTATTCAAGTACGCCATTCCTAAAGATGCTTTCAGAGGAGATGTTTCAAGATATGAGGTAAGTTGTTAACGAGGTTTCACTGTACACTATTTTGTTCAATTCATTGCTGTTTTTTTTTTAAATATGTGATCATTAGTAGTATGTTCAATTTATTAGCTGTACGGTTGTGTCCATTAGGCCTATCATTGCTATGTTCAATTCGTTATCCATACGGTGATATCCATTAGGCATGCATTCAGTATGAGAAATTATATCATGATTACAGTGATTTGAGCCATGCAATAGTTTGTACTATTGCACGGCATGAAAGAAACCTGTGTGATATGATGATATAAAACAAATATTGAATGCCTATGCGCGTTATGCCTCGTGAAATAGAAATGTCCAAATTCGACCTCATGATATATTTTGTACTATTGCACTCTCAGACATTCAATATTTGTATACTATTGCATGTTAGGCATTTCTTCACTGATGTGTAACTACTGTCTTAACTGCAAGGTGATAATTAGTAATTTCAAAACACAACTCCATACCACAATACAGAACATATTTGGAACAGATGTATTTTATACATGCACCAGGATGAAAACAAATCTGACAATTCGTCATGTGAGTGCAAGAAAGTCATATCTGCAATAGCTGCCATTTGTCATTAATTTGGATTGCACACTGTATATCTCCAGGCTTGGATCAGTGGTACTTGAAATGGTTCTGAAGAACCATTTGAAGAGCCACTGACATATGACAGGGACATTTTGAGATATTCTTCACATTCCAGTAATAAAGTGTTAAATGAATATGATTTAAGGCAGCCATTGCAGATACGACTTTCTTGCACTCACATGACGAATTGTACTGGCTCGGCAGGCTAACATACGATGAGAAAGTGTTTGTTTCCCAAGAAGCATTGCTCTATATGGGATTGTTTATAGGAAGTTATATTTATAAATAGTTTGTGATGAAATGACACTAAATTAAAATTGATTGTTGTAATCTTGAGTTTTAGTCATGTTTTTTCACTAATTTTTCATTTAATTTCCTGCACAAATAATTCCATAGTAAAGCAATGCATGATGGAAAGAACCTGATGTTTTCTGTTGGCTACCATTGAGTATTTTGGAATAATTTGATTGTGTTTGTTTCTTTACAAATTCAACTTGCTGCAATATTCACAGGAGTCATTATATTGAAGATCATGTTGTGATTTTACTTAAAATTTGTACAATGTTCAATTATTGCATCAGTTTTTATAGTAAGAATTGCCTTTAATATGAAGTTAGCAACTATATCTAATTGTAAAACATAAATATTTTATAAATACTCATGGCTTTGGTTAACACTCTCCAATTTGTGAGCTCTCATCAAATTTGCATTGCATTATTTGGTAATCAGTTTTATTAATGCATCCCTAGTTCTAATATACTAATACATTTGTCTGATGGCATCATAAAGTAAAACTAAAGGCATCAAATTTGAGCATAAATTCAAGATTAAAGTGAACAGATGTCAGGTGCAGGGTAATAAAGGTTTGTAGATGATATCAGACTAGTCTGCATGCAAATTTAATATATGGAAAAGTGAACTGAGCTTGAGGACCTTTTTAGAGCAAAAACCAAAGGGAGAACTTAATTGAATAGGGAAGATATTTAGGAGCCTTATCTGCTGTCTCAATGTGGACTGCAATGACAACTTAGTTTGGAGTAGAAGCTAATTCTCTACACAGCATGGACGAGTATTTAGACAAGTATAGCATTTCTCCAATTGGGGAAATAACAGGATAAATTGCTTTCAGTGTTAGGGTGCAGTTAGAAACCAATTAAACCATATTTGGCTGGTGTTCAAGTATTTTGCTGTTGTGCCAGAGGGGGCTGTTTATCCAGGATTCAGGTACTGCGACATTGTGCTACATATGTATCAGGAGCCATTCTGTCTACCAACCAATATTACCATGTGCTACTGTAGGGAACAGGAGACCTAAATTTACCAGCTTTCGGCTAGCTTTAATGATTTCAAAATTGAAATTTTATCTTTTCAAAGCATTGTAGATCACGGTAATATCCCAAGTGAGATAGCTCATCAAGGATGTTAAGAAATGATGCCTTCCTGTACATTGTTCATTTTGATCAAGTAATTCCTAGCACCATAAGCTATTAGACATTCTATCCTAATCAACTCTCTAATGAAATATTACTGTCATCTTGGCTATATAGCAATATAGAAACCAATTTACAAATTGAATAGGCCAGGATCTTCAGAGAATCTAATGAGAGCGACGTATAAAAGGATGAGGTAAAAATAGAAAATAGCTTGTTATAGGCGCTACCATCAAGCTTCAAAGCTTAAGTCTGTAAACATTAAAATTGGATAGTACATTGCCTTTTCTCTGTGACAACTTAAATTTGGTGCTCTATTTAACGTGATGATTAGCTTTATGTAAAGTAGTTTTGATTGAAATTATAGCAAAGAGGAGTCTGGTAGACTCTATATTGAAAATTAATATTTATATGCAAGGTATTTCAAAGCAAAGAGGTTAATTTTGTAAAGTGGTATGTTTTCTTGACAGTATGTTGAGGGTAAAAAATTGTTTTCTTATCAAAACAATTTTGACTTGCATTTTATAATTTATTTTGACTCAACATTCCAAGGTCATATTGCAGACTTGTGCTAAAATTTAAACTGTCACATTCAGCATCTACAGAAAACCTCCATCAATTATACAGATAATCAACATTTAGATTGTTCTCTGTGATAGCTGAGGTATCAACATTTATTTGACAATTCAATTATAAGCAAAAGTAGAAATTCCAAGCAGTATCTGAAATCTTAATTTGTTATAAAGGTAGCCATTGTATCTGGCGTTTGCCTTGAACCTGTGCTGTACTTGAGTGAGCACTAGCCAGCTAATGTCATTACGATTTCATGCCATGTGTACTGTTGGTTAATGTTATTGCTTTCTGGTGCTGATGCGATTACTTTGCTGGGTCAAGACGGAAAGGATAAGGGGATTACGGTGTTATGCATTCAGGGTTTACCTCAAATTGATGTTTTTGTCAAACCAAGTCGGCAAACGCTTCCGAGAGTAATTTATTATCCAGGAGTAATCCGTGTTTGGAATGCATTCTCGTAGTATTATCGTGTACAGTATGTTTGACTGAATGCATAAATGCATTTGTCTTTATACTGAAAACTATGTTGGACTGTTATTAGATTTCTACCTTTTATCTTGAGAATAAAATGCCTCTCTGATGTAAATTGTAAGTCATGTATGCAGAGAAAGCAAGGGATGAAAGAACTAGTAAGAGTATTAATTATAATGTTCTGACACTTGCAAGATGCTATCATGCACAGACACTACATAATTGATTGAAAAATCTTTGCTGCACATCGTCCATGATTGTAGAACATGATAAATTTAAATTTAATGTTGTTTTTATTCAAGAAATTTATAATTCAAATCCTTTGGCTAGTGGCTTTGTGATTTAATCAAAATACCCTGCTGCAATGGTGCAACACTGAACAAAGTTTTCATCCAAATTAACAAGTGCCATTTTACATGTTGGCGCATAATTGCAACAAGAGTTCTCCATTCAATAAGTGCAACTATTTTTAAAACAGTCGAAGCGAAGCATCTAAATCCAAGTGGATTTGTAAATGTCAATATAATGTAGCCAATTTGCAAGCTCTGCTAGCTCTGTTTTGACAAGATATCTTATGCTGATGTGACGTAGGCAATTGCAACTGTAATTCAGTGGTTCATAGTCTTGATTGCTGGTGGGTAATGATCTTTTGTAGAATTTGACCAATTCAAGTCGTTTTATAAGTGTTTAATGGCCTGTGTCTCAACTTGTAAAAGCACTTCTCAGATTGTACAAATACATTTGTAGAGCCATCAAGCATTTTTATTTTTATTTGTTTGATCAGAAGATATATAAGGGAAGGTTTGGTACGTTGCTATGTTTGCTTCAAATTATTGAAATTAAAATTAGGCATGTGTAGTCTATTAATGTAAATTTCAACCCAATTCAGATTACGTTTAATTCTTGCTGAATTTTAAATTGTTATAGGTGGATCATCATATCTATACCATCTTTTGGATATGTAAGCCAAGATGTTAAAAATTGAATATATTAAACACCATACATATTATTTGATATCTAGATATTTTAATGCAGAAAACACTGTCTTATTCAAACATTTTAAATGTTTGAATAAGACAGTGTTTTCTGCATTTGTTCAATTTAATAACTGAATAAAGTTACTGAAAAGTTAGAACTTATCAGAGACATTAATTTAAGATATTACTGCTAATAGTAGATCATTTCATGTGTATAATTGAGTTAAAAACAAAATTTGGATTCTTGCAATTTTATCAGTTGTGTAGGTTTTAGAGATAGGACTTAAGATGTGTTAATTTCGGGATTGTATATCATTTTATTTCTAAGGGGTGTTTAAGTAGAACTAGTACAACAGACTTATGGTCAGTAAGGACTTGACAGTTCATTCTTCTTCCCTGACCACCACCAGCAGTTTCAGATTGAGTCAATCAGGACTGCCATTAACATTTCCCTCTCAACATCATTTAAAAGAAATTATTACCATTTTATTACAAAATTAAATCTATTATCCAAAGAAAGATTTCACAAGGGGCTTTTTGTCAACAGATAGTTCTCATCTACTTAAAGGTCAAGTTCTCATCTCCCTGATGCTCAATCAAAGTCATTTGACCAGGTAGTTGTGTCCTCTGATCCCAAGCCACACATTTGTCTCCACTACTATACTTTTATCAACATCAAATAGGCGGGCCTCTTCACATCGTGAATTGATATAGATAAGCGCATGCGTAGCTGGACACAGCACAACTTCAGGAGACGCAGCGTGCGTTGCACGTGTGACTCGCGCATCATTATCTGCGGCGCGCGTGTAACAGGGATTATGTTTACTTCCGTATGAAGAAAAAGCCTCATAATTCCAGCCCATTTAGTGTTGATTAAAGTATATGACTAAGTAGGCATATATTAAATCAAAAAAAAGTCTCCAATATGGAGAGTAAAGTGAAGTAATTTTATGATTTGTACCACTAATAAGATTATAGTGATTGAACTTGACAAAAGAATCTATGAATAGTATAGAAATGTCTCTAAATAGTACCAGTAATCAAATTTACATTTAAAAATCTAATAACACTGGGATTGAGTCAAACTTGCATTGTAT
>JXSR01S074215.1:32956-46324 GCA_000969725.1 Ophiothrix spiculata | reverse complement strand
AGTTTCGTGGTGCTTATGTAGATCAGGATAATAGAAATCCCTCCTCTAGTTTCACTTTCTTCATAGATCATAAAATGAAAATCTGAGACCTGAAAGCTGCTTTTGCTAATCAGTAAATTATAACACTTTGCAGCTTTTAACAAATATATTGACCACAAATTCTTGCCTACAGCCAACTATACAAAATAGCATTTAAGTGTGACTGATTAAATCAAATGGAATAAAACACTTGCAATTCTTATAATTCATTTCCATTTTACTTTAGATAATTGAAAACTCTTATTTTCAACTTGGCTTTTGAACTTTAAGCTGCTATTTCTCTTTTCTACAGTTTGTAGGAATGTGACCTGGTCTGGACGGAGAAAACCCCAGAGGGACAGAGTTTGGTTACCATGGAAACTTGTTTCTATCCAGATACTCACAGACATGTGCAAAGACCAATTGCTATATTGAACTTTTTTTACCATGATTAGATAAATAAATTATTATTATTATTATTACTATTATTATACCTGAACCAGCTACATGTACATTTCAGCTGAAAACTAAACATGATAGCAAAATCAACAATCTTGAAATCATACTATTATAATCCATGGCTACAACCACACAAAATACTCCCAGAAAATGAGTCCACCAATTCATTATATAAACAGCAATAATAATTACTGATCTATTTGAAAACATACAATTTGTCAATTTCAAGGTAAATTGATTTGGTTTCAAATTTAGCTTTAATGTACCTTGAACTTGCAAACTGGTCAAATTAAGTGCTGACCTACTTCAAATGGTTAAAGGAATTTTATCTGAATTTGTCATATAAAACGGATTAGAAAAGAAACTATTTGCCTTCAAAATACTGACCAAATTTCTTAAAAGATTTTCTTTCATATTTACCGAAACATGCAATATTAAACTTAAATACCAATAATACAATACAAATTTGATTCAATCCTAGTGATTAAATTTTCACCTTAAATTTGATTACTGGTATTATTTATAGATATTTCTTAAATACTAATCATAAATTCCATTATCAAGTTCAATTGGCATAATAAAATAAGTGGCATAAATCATAAAATTACTACACATTAACTTAGTTTAGGATTGGATAATTTTGATAGGATATAGGCTTAATCTGACAAAAGATAGTGCAAAGTATACTTTGGATAGTGCAAGTAAAAATGTGCGACCTGAGGTCAGACAAACAAATTACATTTATCTAAAAGATACTATCGATAATGATGATCCACTTTTATAAACATTTAGAATTATAAAAAATGATTAGTAATCTAAATTGAGGTTGAAATTTATATTAATCCTATTAACCCTAACAGAACTTAATCTCACTTTAGAAAATCACGAAAATGCACTAAGTCCAGATCTACTTAACAGACGGGGGTTTTCGCTGCCCGGGCGGCGTCTCAGCGGTGGCTTGCTATGGGTATCACTTGCTTGGGAGACGGGAGGACCCTGGTTCGAATTCTGGTGATAACCCATGTTTTTCATCACCCTTCCCTTTTCTGATCAAACAAATGAAAATTAAAATGCTTGATGGCTCTACAAATGTATTAGTACAATCTGAGAAGTGCTTTTACAAGTTGAGACACAGGCCATTAAACACTTATAAAACGACTTGAATTGGTCAAATTCTACAAAAGATCATTACCCACCAGCAATCAAGACTATGAACCACTGAATTACAGTTGCAATTGCCTACGTCACATCAGCATAAGATATCTTGTCAAAACAGAGCTAGCAGAGCTTTCAAATTGGCTACATTATATTGACATTTACAAATCCACTTGGATTTTCCTGCTTCGCTTCGATTGTTTTAAAAATAGTTGCACTTATTGAATGGAGAACTCTTGTTGCAATTATGCGCCAACATGTAAAATGGCACTTGTAAATTTGGATGAATACTTTGTTCAGTGTTCCACCATTGCAGCAGGGTATTTTGATCATCACAAAGCTGCCAGCCAAAGTATTTGAATGTTTAATTTCTTTTAAAACAACATTGAATTTAAATTTATAATGTTGTAAAATCTTGGACGATCTACAAGCAAAGATTTCTCAATCCATTATGTAGTGTCTGTGCATGATAGCATCTTGCTAGTGTCAAACAAAACATTATAATTATTCCTCTTACTAGTTCTTTCATCCCTTGCTTTCTCTGGATACATGACTTACAATCAGAGAGGAATTTTATTCTCCAGATAAAAGGTAAAAATCTAATAACAGTCCAACAGTTTTCAGTATAAAGACAAATGCATTTATGCATTCAGTCAAACATACTGTACACGATTATACAAGAGAATGCATTCCAAACACGGATTACTCCTGGATAATAAATTACTCTCGGAAGCGTTTGCCGACTTGGTTTGACAAAAACAGCAGTTTGAGGTAAACCCTGAATGCATAACACCGTAATCCCCTTATCCTTTCCGTCTTGACCCAGCAAAGTAATCGCATCAGCACCAGAAAGCAATAACATTAACCAACAGTACACATGGCATGAAATCGTAATGACATTAGCTGGCTAGTGCTCACTCAAGTACAGCACAGGTTCAAGGCAAACGCCAGATACAATGGCTACCTTTATGTAACAAATTATTGCTAAGATTTCAGATACTGCTTGGAATTTCTACTTTTGCTTAAATTGAATTGTCAAATCAATGCTGTTCCCTCAGCTATCACAGAGAACAATCTAAATCAGAGAATGTTGATTATCGGTAATTGATAAAGAAAGGTTTTCTGTTATCAAAGCTGAATGTGTCAGTTGAAATTTTGGTTTAAGTCTGCAATCTGACCTTGGAATATCAGGTAAAAAATACTACCACTCCTAAAACACAAGTCCAGATTTCTGATGAGGAACCAATAACTGCAGCCTGCTGTCAAGTAAACATCACTTCACAAATTGACAACTTCACTTCGGTTTTACTGTATTACACGTATATTCATTGCCAAGTAATAGTGTTTACTTTGATAAAGTATCTCAGGCATAAAGACTATTTTCCATAAACTAATCATTGCATTAACTAGAGTACCTAATTAAAGTTGTCACAGAGAAAAGGCACTGTACTTTGCAACTTAACAGTAACATAAGCTTTGAAGCTTGATGGTAGCGCCTATAACAAGCTATTTTCTATTTTTACCTCATCCTTTTATACGTCGCTCTCATTAGATTCTCTGAAGATCCTGGCCTATTCAATTTGTAAATTGGTTGCTATATTGCTATATAGCCAAGATGACAGTAATATTTCATTAGAGAGTTGATTAGGATAGAATGTCTAATAGCTTGTGGTGCTAAGAATTAGTTGATCAAAATGAACAATGTACAGGAAGGCATCATTTCTTAACATCCTTGATGAGCTATCTCACTTGGGATATTACCATGATCTACAATGCTTTGAAAAGATAAAATTTCAATTTGAAATCATTAAAGCTAGCCCAAAGCTGGTAAATTTAGGTCTCCTGTTCCCTACAGTAGCACATGGCAATATTGGTTGGTAGACAGAATGGCTCCTGATACTTATGTAGCACAATGTCGCAGTACCTGAATCCTGGATAAACAGCCCCCTCTGGCACAACAGCAAAATACTTGAACACCAGCCAAATATGGTTTAATTGGTTTCTAACTGCACCCTAACACTGAAAGCAATTTATCCTTTATTTCCCCTATTGAAGAAATGCTATACTTGTCTAAATACTCGTCCATGCTGTGTACAAAATTAGCTTCTACTCCAAACTAAGACAAGTTGGTATTGCAGTCCACATTGAGACAGCAGATATGGCTCCTAAATATCTTCCCTATTCAATTAAGTTCTCTCTTTGGTTTTTGCTCTAGATAGGTCCTCAAGCTCAGTTCACTTTTCCATATATTCAATTTGCATGCAGACTAGTCTGATATCATCTACAAACCTTTATTACCCTGCACCTGACATCTGTTCACTTTAATCTTGAATTTATGCTCAAAATTGATGCCTTTAGTTTTACTTTATGATGCCATCAGACAAATGTATTGGTATAGTAGAACTAGGGATGCATTAATAAAACTGATTACCAACTAATGCAATGCAAATTTGATGAGAGCTCATAAATTGAAGAGTGTTAACCAAAGCCATGAGTATTTGTAGAATATTGAAATGTTTATTGTCAGATTGATTTAATATTTTGTTGTTTTAACAACTAGTTAAAACCCCACAAGGCAATTCTTACTATATATAATCTATTTACTGAACATTGTACAAATATGAAATTAAGTCACATGATTTAATATTGATTTGGCTATGGTAGCCATAAATTTGAAAGGAAACCACTAAAAAAAATAAAAAATAGAATTAAAAAAAATTTAATTGATTAAAAAGTCACGTCATCTTTCAATAAAATTACAATATATTCTTGACATCAGATAACAGTGGTCATTCTCTTGTGAATTTCAAAACAATTGAAAAGCAACCACTAGAAATAAATTATCCTAGATAGTCAACTTCCCTCCCAACGTTAGCCAACCTAGGCAGTAAAGTTGACATATTTGTTTTCATGGTCACCGTTTTCATCATGGTACATATGTTTCAAATGTGTTCTGTATTTAGTGCTGAGTTTTGAGGCTATAAAATCAAATTAGCAAGCTGAACTTTCTCGATAACTATGCCAAGACATATGGACAGACATCATCCAAATTTATCTTGTCTGACAGTTTTACTAGCCTCGCCCCATTTAGTACTATCAATTCCATCTAGGGTTTCAAGATATCATAGCCTACACATTGGGGCAAACTGATTACAGGGGATATAATGTTGGTAACTAAGGCCAAGTAAAATAAATTATGTGTTTTACGTTCCTGCCCGCCCCAATTTTTCAAGATTTTGAAATATTTATAATTTGTTTCCCTTGTTTGTTTCAGAAACTTTTATACTGGAAATAAATACTTAAAAATGTTTTGTGATCATTAATAAACATATTCCAAACACTTTCTTCAAGCTAGGGGAAAAGCAGTTTGGAAATAACACAAAAATAGACGGGCCTCTCAAATTTTGGAATGTGTCAGTAAAGCCGTTGGTATATGGATTTTACATAGAAATAAATAATAAATTTTGAAAAATAATAAATAATAAAGACCTCCCTCACCAAATTTTTAAAAGGTCCGGACGTAAAACACATAATTTATTTTACTTGGCCTAATGGATGGAAGAGTGCCTCATCTCCTCATAAAGTTCTCATGGGAAAGCAAACAAGGTGAAGCTTGATTCATATCAGTACTTGACCTGTTCTCCTCAAAAGTTTAGTGATAATGATTACGAGCGCTCATGAAATCAAATGATAACCTGTCACACCTATACAAAAACAACAGCCATTTTCTTTAGATTTGTCATTAGGCGTAACACTACAATCTGTGGAAGTCCATAAGAATAATTCTGGATTTTCAACGTTGGCAACAGTTTTCATTTGAAACCTTTCTTATGAATCCTTGGCACACCATATACTGTCACTATCTCCACAAAGTGTTCTTATAAAGTTTGTAAAGGTATGCCAGACATACATAACCCATCTGTTGACTTATCTATCTACACCATATTTTTATTACCAAGCCATTCAGTTCATGGGACCCAAATTGATTGTTATAAATCACAATATGGGTTGAAATTTGCACAAAGCAGAAAAAATCTGTAGTAGAATCATGCTTACAGTATTTGATTTCCAAAACCAAAAGATCCTGATCCTTTAAGTAATCATAGCACGCCATTTCTGATCTTTTTTAAAAGTAATCGTAGCACGCCATTTATACTTACAATGGATACAACTCACTTGCTACTAGCTATTAAACCTAGAGTAAATACTTTCGACAATCTCAGTATTTTGGCATAAATACAAACAGTTTTTCTACTTTTTGGCTTCTGGGTTGAAACAAATTTAGTAAAGCACTTAAAAATAGGTTATAGGTTAGATACATTCACAAGTCTTTTGTGGTAGGTTGGCTCCCTTTACAAAGGGAAATCATGATCAAAAAGCGTGAAAGTATTGAGTGGAATATTCCAAATTACATACTGTATAGATATCCATCGTGCTTTCCAATGTCTAAATTTGATTCTGAGAGACTAGTAGATACTATAAATTTATGACTTCTGATGTGAAGTTAGGTTTTGACTTCCCCTTTCACTCATTAGTAGCACCCTGACTACCAATCATTCAATACTTTTTGTTAAAGACTCAAGCATGAAATCTTTCTTATTCAATGCTGCAAGCTCTAACAAGAACCACACAGGTACAAATACACCCTAACAACACATCACTTAATACATTGTATACTAGTACCATCCTCCCAATTCTCAGCCAGACCCTGACGGGACTCCTCATCAAAGCAGACTGTTCCATAGCCTAGGGTGTTCCTACACACATCAACATAACTACAGATGGTTTCTGGATACCTGTGGCCTACATATGACGTCTTTGTTAACAAGTTGATGAACAACAATAACATCTCCCATCTGAGTTGAGGAGAAATTGTGTGATGTTTGCTTCTAGGCTCTCCTCTCTGTTTCTTAGATTGTTGATTAATGGAGTGACCCACATTTGACTTTTAATTATAAAGAAATACTGCATGTATTATCTATCTGTCTGCTAACACATTAGTTATGCACACTGTGACTTACAGCTTATGTTTGTGAGGATCCATTAATTTGCAATACAAATCCAAACCCACCCTTGTGCTTTAATGTGAACGATGGAAATTTTGCAAGCTGAATACATATTTTACTAGTATCTTCTACAATGACTATGTTAGATCATATTTCATAATTTAATACACCTTATATCACCTCCATCTTATATAACCTGTCAAAATCAGTTTACATTTATTGTTGGATAACATGATCGTGAATTGTTTATAAATAGGGAAATACAATATTGATGGTATTATCAAATCACAAAATTAGGGCCTGATATATTCTAAGCAATGATGCATTGTACTTTGGATCCTTTTTTTTTTCCTCAAATTGTTCCACTTTTAAATTTTTTTCCAGCCTAAAAGATTTCCAAGGAATAATTCCCAAAATGTCATTAGTCAAACTAGCTTATATCCAGAAGAAATTGACCACCCTGATAAATGAACCACACTAACTTTCAAGTGTAAACTAAACAAAATCCTTGAATAGACAATTTTACGAGATGTTTGTAAAGAAAATTGCTTCGAAATGATGATGTTTGCTCTTGGTCTCAGAGGTGATGTTGATAGGCTTCCATATTTGCCAATTAGCTGGTTGGTCAGTCAGGATATAATTAGCTTAATAGCACGCATCACATCCATCACTGTCATGGATGACAACATCAGGTCAGGGCAAGATGGACACTAATGCCATGGTCAAAATCTGCCATGGACATTACTTTCATGGATGACAACATCAGGTCAGGGAAAGATGGACAATAAAGCCATGGTCAAAATCTGCCATGGACATTACTTTCATGGATGACAACATCAGATCAGGGAAAGATGGACACTAATGCCATGGTCACATTACTTTCATGGATGACAACATCAGGTCAGGGAAAGATGGACACTAATGCCATGGTCAAAATCTGCCATGGACATCATTGTCCTGGTTGACAACACCAGGTAAGGGAAAGATGGACACTAATGCCATGGTCAAAATCTGCTGTGGACATGAATCACTCATGCTACTTCACTTGTGACAAATTCAAGATCAACTGTGCTTATTTCAGTGGTCTGATTTGCAGTGATTACTCTAGCAAAATAATTAGATTACCTATAGAATTGGATTAATATTTTCCTTATTGAATCTGATATCATAAGTACATTACATCAAGTTCAATTATTTGTGCCACTATATGGGAATAGAAAAGTTGCTCAAGATAATATTCTAGTTTTATTTTAAGATTTAGTGCATGGTGAAATACATAGTTAGCGACATGCTCCTGGTGACAATTTGAAATGGTCCCATGTCAATACAAATTCCCATTTCTGTAGATCACTTGATCTTGATCCATTTAACAATTTAGGTCAACACATACATAATATGCAAGATATTTTGGTACAAAAACACAATCCAACCGGAAACCCAGCTATTCAAATACCACTATGAGCCAATATTTGGGACAGTAAAACAGTCAAACATTAGATTGTGTGCCCATGAATAAAACTGCACAGAAATGCTGTAGTTACCTGCCTTTCTATTCTAGCAGCCATAACTTTAAATTCTTATAATAGTCCCGATGGGTGTGAACTTTTAAACTACCCAGCTTTACCTAGGATTTCAGTTTCAGCAGATCATCCACACAAATGGTTTCAATTTGCTGGCTAATGGGTTCATTTCACCAGTCTTGCCAGGATAGACTGTCAGCATCAGTTTAAATAGCAGAGAGAAGTCTTGACCTCTCATCTACCAAAATATGTTGTTTTTCATTTCAGGTGCATGCCAAACCACTTGAAAAACGTACAATTGTACCTTATAATTTTGTACCTTATACTAATTCAGAAAAAACGAAAAAGGTGGAACAAATTTTTAAAAAGATAAAAGTACATATGTGGCCATCCATCCCAAACCAGCCGTAAATGCCACCTCTTGTCATTTTCACTTTTTTAATTATTTGCAAAGACCATGCTATAAGGATTAAAATGACACCTTAATGAACTTTACATGATTTTTAGAAGTTATGGTCTGTCAAAGGTTGTCAGGGAGATAACGTATAACTGGGATAAACGCGTTCAAAGATCAGTAAGCTCTATATTGTCTGTGATTGTCTTAAAAATATGCAGATTTAAAATTCGATTTAAGACAGCTTTTTGAAAGACGACTTAATCGACTTGAACAGTTCACACATAAGCGAATTTTGAACTCGATATAACTCGAATACGACTAAAGATGACTTTTTGGCTCTGTTACTAGTCACTATAGAGGATACTGTATAGTAGAATATGTATTCAGCTTACAAAAGTTCCATCGTTCACATTAAAGCACGAGGATGTGTTTGGATTTGTATTGCAAACTAATGGATCCTTTCAAATACAAGTTGTGAGTCACAGTGTGCATAACTAATGTGTTAGCAGACAGATAGATAATACATGCAATATTTCTTTATAATTAAAAGTAAAAGTGGGTCACTCCATTCATCAACAATCTAAGAAACAGAGAGGAAAGCCTAGAAGCAAACATCACACAATTTCTCCTCACCTCAGATGGGAGATGTTATTGTTATTCATCAACTTGTTAACAAAGACATCTTATGTAGGCCACAGGTATCCAGAAAACCATCTGTAGTCATATTGATGTGTGTAGGAACACCCTAGGCTATGGAACAGTCTGCTTTGATGAGGAGTACCCTCTGGGTTTGGGTGAGAATTGGGAGGGAGGATGGTACTAGTATACAAAGTATTGAGTGATGCGTTGTTAGGGTGTATTTGTACCTGTGAGGTTCTTGTTAGAGCTTACAGCATTGAATAAGAAGGATTTCATGCTTGAGTCTTTAACACAAAGCATTGAATGATTGGTAGTTCGGGTGCTACTAATGAGTGAAAGGGAAAGTCAAAACCTACCTACAAAGTATTGAATCATTGATAGTTTAGTTAGGGTGTTACTAATGAGTGAAAAGGAAAATCAAAACCTGCCTTCACAGCAGAAGTCATTGTTTTATAGTATCAATTTTTCTCTGTTCTGCCTTTCAAAATAAATCTAGACATTAAAAACGTGATGAATATTACAGTATGTAATTTGGATTGGAATATTCCACTCAACATATTTCACACACTTTGATCATGATTTTCCATTGTAAAGGGAGCCAACCTATCACAAAAGACTTGTGAATGTAACTAACCTATAACCTATTTTTTAGTGCTTTTACTAAATTTATTTCAACCCAAAAGCCAAAAAGTAGAAAAACTGTTTGTATTTATAGCAAAATAGTGAGATTGTCGAAAGTATTTACCCTCTAATAGCTTGTAGCAATTGAATCGTGTCCATTGTAAATGTAAATGGCTTGCTACGATTGCTTAAAAGATCAGAATCTTTTGGTTTTGGAGATCAGGGTTGAAATTTGCACAAAGCAGAAAACAATATGTGATAGAGTGCCTACAGTGTAACAATTATTTTGGTTGCATGGACTGAATGGCATGGTAAGAAAACTTACGGTGATGTTACAGGTGTCTTTAAGGCAGACAAGGAGTAAATTGAGATGCATTTATCTTTGTAGATAGATAACTTATCATATGGGTTGTCTTATAGACCTCTACAAATTTGATAGGAACACATGTCATGAAATATAGTTTGCAGGGATGGGAAAGTATTCAGATGCAAACTATTAGCAACTTCAACCAACCAAATCTAAAGTTGAACTTGATAAATCATATTGATAATGGTAAATCTGCAAAAGATGATAATTATTTTCATCGAGATTTAATAGCTACCATTTGATTACATTAGGGGCGCACCATTAGATTTCCAGGGGAGAGTAGGAAGTATTTAGAAGAAAAAAATTCCCCATCTATAGGCAGAAGGGAAAAAAGTCACCCCTGAACATGAAACAGTAACTTCTCAGAAAAAAAAATCGCCCGGGAAAAAAATCAACCCCGAACCCAACTTCCTGCTCCCCCCTGGAAATCTAATGGTGCACCCCTTAGGAGTGCTATTTTTGTATCCTTATGGATATTCTGTAGAGGGGAACAGGTTGGCCACTGAAATGAATCCAACCTCAGCTTGACCTTACTTACATTCTCATGAGAACTTCAGGAGGAGATAGGGCACTCGTCCATGCATCAGTTACCAACATTACATCCCCTGTAATCAGTTTGTCCCAATGTGTAGGCCCGGGTGTGTAGGCTATGATATCTTGAAACATTAGATGGAATTGATAGTACTAAATGGGGCAAGGCTAGTAAAATTGTCAGACAAGATAAATTGGGATGATGTCTGCCCATATGGCTTGGCTTAGTTAAGGAGGAAGTTGAGCTTGCTAATTTGCTTTTATAGCCTTAAAGGTCCTTGAAAGAGGTTATGGAAATACTTCAAGCCAGGATACAACTCAATTAGATTTATTCCCGAATGAAAGAATGCTGAGTTACTTGCATGAAGTGGGTTCATGCAATTATGTAGGCCCTACTTATTTCAATGAGGACTTCTACACGAAACTTGAGACTTAAAGATGATTAAAATTCAAGTCATGTTTCACAGCAATGAAGCACTGAATAGCACAATTTTTTCGTTAAAACTGTTGTTGTTGTAATTCTGAAATAATTGCACACAAATGTTTATTGTGAAATCAAAGTCAATATTGAAAAGATGGAGATAATACCTGAAATGCATGTGTAAATCCTGAAAATCGAAATATACCTTGTGAAGCCATAAAGGGATCAGTAAGTGTCAGTCTGCTCCGTTACCCTTTTAGGTTTGAGTAGGCCCTACATGTTGAATGCAAAAAACAGCATATATTCTGCCAAATGTTATTGCCATATAAGATATCTGCCTCTGGCAGCTTGACTTTAAAACAGATGGAAACATGAGACATGATGTCCATCACAAGAAATTTTAAATTATCACAAAATAATTCCATTTTGATATGTAATACTTTCTCATTTCCTGTCATAAATTTCACTAAAAATGTTCCCAGAATAGCTGTTGTCCATATTTGGCTTTATATATCTTGAGCTTTCACCTATTCCTGATGCGAAAAGCACATTTGAGAACAATGGGATTTTTCTTAAAATTCCAAATGCAAAGGGGGCCTTAAAAGAGATCACCAGTAAATCAGTATAATGCAATGTTGATGACAGATATGTTAGTGGATGCCGCGGCTCATCATTGCGAGTCTGGACACATGAAATTAATATCACTACAGTGGCGTATCATATTGAACTGAGAATCAACCTCATAAAATAAGTATTCATTTTGTGCTTCATGATTTCAGATCTTTCATTACTCTAGTAGTAGTAGTCATCTGATGTTTGTGGGTTTAAAAAAAAATCAAATGTTTTACCTGGAATACCACATGATAGTGTTGTTAGTTTTGTCAATTTTGGTTTCATATATACATCTAATGTAAAAATAACACATCTCGCACAATTACAGAATAACAAATAAGTACAAAAAACAAAGGTAACCACTTAGTTACGTGAATAAAAGCAGGAGGTAACATTATGGTATTAAATGGAATTTGTGGTGTTAACCAAGGTCAGAGAACTTCTTTGCTCCCCATCACTGTAGGGTAAAGCATTGACCCCACCAAATCCATTTGACCTTTGTATCTTGTCTCTGTACTTCATGTCTGTGTAGCTTACTGAGAACAATAATTACCTTGTAGCCCTATGGACAGTACCAGGGGTACCAAGAGAAGATATTGTGTGTATCCCATCATGCATTGCTTCCTATGGGAAATTTTGTAGGCCTACATCAAGTCATGTGAGTAGTTAGTAATGAAACATGCCCAAAATGCAAGATTGCAACAATTAACTTTGATTCAGGGTCATTTCATCACTAACTACTCACATAATTTCATATACAAACAGTGCCATAGAAAGCAATGTATGATTGATGGGATACACACAATGTCTTCTCTTAGGGGCACCCATTGACAGAAGATATAAGCATCAAAAAAAGTCTTTTAAAAACACACTTAAAAGGATGATCATGGCCTTGAAACATTGCCCTTAAAGGATTGTGACATACACCTGTGCGGACCCACACTGCAGGCTCAAAAAGCATCCTTATTCCATGATTTTGTTCACACAACTTGTGCACATGAGTAGCCCAGTCAGGGGTACTTGAAATGGTCAGAATCATCCCTAATTCCCAGTAGCATCCATAAGATTTTTCTCCAAATAATTCAATTTCACACTAATATAGCTTGACCCTTCAAATGACAAGCATGAGGTCAAGCAGAGCACAATGATAAATATCATCAATTATGATGTATGTTTTGATTTTAACAGTTAAATTAGGTAAAACCATGAGTTCCTTAACCACAAGCAAATAATTCGAAGTTTTATAAAAAAACACTGTACCTTTGATGTGCCTGAAGTTCTTGTTCTTAATTTCATGCTCTTTGACAAAGACAAAAGAAGTCTGTTTAGGTCTTTAACTGGAGTGGCATTTTGTGTACTTTTTAAATTGACCCTATACATTCCCATGCAGTTTAAATTTACCAAGTTGGAGAAAATTACAAACAGATTTGATTTGTAAATCTTTTTGAACTTATGCACCATAAATAATGTCTAATTTGTGATTGAAATCCACATTTTGTAAGTTCCAGATGTATATAAACAGAAGAGTTATGTACAACGTCCACTAGTGGAGTATCTGCGACCCCTCCTCTATTAATCCTCTAGTGGAGTAATTGCGCACGATGTGCACGGATACTCCACTA
>JXSR01S074213.1:7345-21663 GCA_000969725.1 Ophiothrix spiculata | reverse complement strand
TTTGAAAAGTTTAGGCTTTTTTCTTATTCACACTTGAGGTGGAATTAAAGTTATGAACTTTTAAACCTCACAAAAGAATTCACAAACTCAAAAAAGACAATAACTGACAAAAGAAACAAAAAACTTGGGGACAATTGGCAACAATGATGACAAACGGACTGTAAAAATCTATATGAAACTACAAGACAACCCAGGGTTTACCTATTCTAAACTAGAAATATGAGTCACTTTTTCCACAATTGTGGTTTCTTTTCAGAGTCTGGTTTCTATGACCTGTACTCAGTCAAAAGAGAACAGTTTGCATAACAAGTATTGTAATAGTGTGATCAGCGGTGATCTTGTTTAAACACCATGCTGGATTGGCAAATTTACACTTTTGATATCATTGTCATGATCACATTTCCTTTGTTTGATCATGCAATATAAGAAAGTATTCAGTGCTGGTTTGGTCCCGGGGGGGGGGGGGGGCACTCACATATGTGGGCAGGGTATTTATGTCCGGCGGTCAAGACCCCCTTTTTCAGGCCGCCAGGCCGCTCACTAGATCCCCATTTTCAGCATGATTCAGTTCTTTTGACCCCGTTTTTGAGAAAAATTACAATATTTTAGCCCTAACTGCAAAAATTTCGAATAAAAAAGGCTATTTTGGCCAAAATTTCAGTTCACTAGACCTCCAACAATCGGTTTCAAATGTCAATTTTTTATAGAAAATCAGTTCACCAGATCCCAATTTCGGAGCTTCGCGTCTGACATACCTACCACCTTCAAAGTTGAGTGCCCCCCCCGGGGGTTTGGTTCCTTTGAAAGTCTTGTTTGAAACAAACCCAAACAAGATATTTTCATATAAGCCTACAAGAACACACAGGTAACCAATTTTGAACTTGATAGTAATTGTGATGCAAGGTTTCAGTATCCATTTGCAGCACAATGTCCTTAATTCTCAAGGTCATAGTACTTGAAATGCTTTAATAGCTAAGATTATATCATTCATAAATATATTATTGTTCATTGATTGGTTAAAAGCTGGTCACATGATGATAAATAGTACCACTATTTCGAGACAAAACAAAACAATTTTATATTTGAGGGAGCGAGATACTATTTTTGAGTGAGATAGGCTACTATTTCATTTTTAGCCTCATTCCCACGGGCAGAGTTACTCAGCGCAATATTTATAGATGCAAATGTTTGGTACTTTGACTCTGGGTCGCGATTGTTTTCAGAAATCGATAAGTGTAAGGTATGGCATTTAACCAATCAATGAACAAAACATATATTTAATAAATGATATGAAACAAATATTTAATGATCTTATTCGGGATCTAAAGTGGAATCCATTGGTCCCCTTGGTGAACTGGAGGGCGTGAGAGACTATTTTAATAGAAAATAGTACCTCACGCCCTCCAGTTCACCTCGGGGACCAATAGATTCCACAAGATCCCTCATTATCATTAAATATTTGTATACTATGTCTATAAGCTTAGCACACCAGAAAATATGCACATACAGGAGGGGTGGGGGGGGCATGGCCAAGTAGTTAGCATGGACTCATAATAATAGGTTCTGGGTTCAACTCCTGTTGGACCATGTCTCCTTGTTTCCTTTGGCAAGAAACTTCACTCTTATTGCTCTGTGGTTTAGAAGTCATGTTAAGCCATTGATCCCCTGTGCAAAACCCTCCTTGCTTTGCAGTACTGCATTCAATTCAGTGTATTCCTGGTAAACTTACAGCGTCCCAAGTTAGAGCATTCTTACGAAGACCATGGCTTAATGGGATTTTGCAAGGAGAAATTATAAACCTTCTTTCCAAGGGAAACGGGGGATATGGCCCGCCCGACTAGAAACCTCTGTATTTTAATGAGTCATGTGCTGTATCTCCAGGCTGTATCTACCTGGCCATGCTCCTCTCTTTCCTCTTTCATTCATTTTTCAAAACAGATCACCAACATAAAACCAACACAAATGCATCCCACTCAAATGCATATACATAAGGTAGCCACAGACCCGTGGGCACAAACAATGAAGATTTAGTATCTTAAAGGGACATTTAATATTTGGAGGAGCATCATCGCCAATCTTTTTCCAGCCATTTCAGGATTTTTGCATCATTTGCAGTGTTAGCCGGTAACAGTGGAAGCATGCTTTCATTTTTCCTTTGAAAAATGAAAGATCCTGGAAAAATCAACATAATAGGCCTAGGCCTTCTAGCTTTACTATAACACTAATAGCATTAAAGTCTCATAAAAGGGTACTCTATTTAGGTAACATACCCATAACAAAATACAAATTATTCCATTTGATATTTACTGCAAATTAATAAAACCCAATGAAGTGAACAAAGCTATTTATTTGCTGCCTAAATCTATTAATACTTGATTGTGGGCATTAAATACATATTCCCAGGGTAAGGGGTAGGGCATTTTTTGAGCCACTAAATATTTTGTGCAACAAGCCTCTGTTATTACAATAATTCCAATGCATTTTCTAATCAATATTGGAGGCTTGATGTTGTAAACCATCAAATGTTTGGCATCAAATAAAGTACAAGTGTAGTGTTTTGATGTTTCATCACCAAGTCTCCTTTATTATTAGAAAATACATTTGAATACGCCAGAATAAGAACATCCCAACTCCAATAGCTCCCTTTTGTTAAGTTATGTAAAATATAAAAGCATATAAATCTCTGAAAATGCTTTCAAATCACTACAGTGTGTCCCAGAATGAAGTTATCAAGATTTCAACACTACATAGTTCAATAACCAAATTATTCCAGACAATGAAACTTTGTGACAATCATGCCTAATGTCTTGACTTGCTTTGGTGCAAAAATAAAGAAAATCTATACATTAGTTTTCTAGAAGTGAGCGTTTGAAGCTCCACAGGAGTTTGGACACTTTTCCCAGTTTGGGTAAGTTGTAAAAATTCCACGACAACGAAGAACGCCATCTTTACAGACATAATCATGATAATATTTGTTCAATTATAAGTGTTTTTGTTTTTTATTTTAACCTAAATCTGGTTCCTTTTCATATGTGAAAATCATTTAATAAATTATTAAGTAATCATTTAGGAAAATCATTTAGCGGGCCCTTTGAAAGCAAGCTAAAGGGTTGGTATCCTGGGAGTAGTAGTTGTTGGAATATGGTAATTCAAACCAAACATAACACCTCATTTGTCAATGGAGAAAAGAGTATCATGATTGACCAATATCTGCAAAGTGCAGATATCATTGAAACAATGGAAAGATTTATTTAACATTTCCAGGAGCCAGATATCCTCATCGCACGAGTAGCCCATCTTAAAAATGACAGAAAATATAAAGCTTACGGTATCTTATGGCAGAAAAAAAGCTGCAAAAGAAGAAGCATGTGGATGCCAAGTTAGAAACCGAGTTTACATTCAGCTGAACCTTTATAAAAACTCCCAAGGCTTCATCAAGGAGAAGCAACATGTGAAACAAATCAGAAATGTTTGTAAAAGATGACATATAAGCTATAGAACAGTTACTTCATTTACTGACTTTGAGATGGGATGCTCCTCTAAAAAGTATACTCGCATACTTCCGCTGAAAATTACTACTGGATTTTTAAGACCACTCCAAACTGGGAAAATTGTCCAAACTCCTCTTGAGCTTCAAACGCTCACTTCTAAGAAATTAATGCATGGATTTTCTTTATTTTTGTACCAATGCAAGTGAAGACATCAGGCATAATTGTCACTAACTTTCATTGTCTTGGATAATGTAGTTTTTGAATTATGCGCCATTGAAATCTTGATAACTTCATTCTGGGACACACTGTAGAAAGCATTTCCATGTCTTTATCCCAATCATAGTGTCACATTTGACCTTGTAGTTGACTTTTTTAGACATTGTTAGATAATATTCCTAGCATATAGTTGCAGAGGGGAGCTCATGGAGTTGGGATGTTCTTGTAATGGCTGTTTAAATATAGCAACTATGTACTATAACAATTATTTAACAATGTCTAAACAAGTCAACTACAAGGTCAAATGTGACAATATGATTAGGATATTGACATGGAAATGCTATTTTAGTGATGTGAAAGCATTTTCAGAAATTTGTATGCATTTATATTTTATAAATATAATTAACAGAAGGGAGCTATTGGAGTTGGGATGTTCTTATTCTGGCATATTCATTTGAATTATGATATGTCAGATTATAAGATAACAAAGACTTGTTGAACCAAATATTTGGTAGCTCATAAGAACTATAGCCTAACCCTATGGGCCAAATCAAAGTCGGCCTCCAAACAAAATTTTTCCTACCAAACATTTGGTCGTGACGTCACCAAATATTTGCCATCGAATTTAAACTATGAACGGGTAACAAACATTTGGTCCAATGTATATGGCAATTCAATAACAAGTGCAATCTAGCGCGAAGTTTTATTTGGTCTCAACTCGGTGTTGAAGTTATTTTGTTTGGAGTCTCTCGTCATTTTGAAGTGTGGTGTTTTGATTTTTCATTGATCACCAAATCTCCTTTATTATTAGAAAATACATTTGAATTATGATATGTCAGATTTTAAGATAACAAAGACTTGTTGCACCAAATATTTGGTAGCTCATAAGGGCCAAATTATAGTCCTTTTTGAGCAACCAAATATTTTGTGTAACAAGTCTTTGTTATCTTATAATCTAGTCCCCGGAATCCAGTAATATAATCTCAATGCATCTACTAATCAATAACGGATAATTGGTGCTATAAATCACCAAACATTTTCACCAAACAAATTTGGTGAGAATGTTTGTTTGGTCATTTGAACACCAATTATCCGTTATTGATTAGAAGATGCATTGGAATTATATTACTAGATTATAAGATAACAAAGACTTGTTACACAAAATATTTGGTAACTCAAAAAAATATAAGTTGGGCCTAAGACCTATAATAGCCTAATCCCAAGAATCACATTCTCAGATGGGTGGTCATTAAACCATCACGATATTTTGTCCAATGTCCATTATAAGTGATTCTTCAATTGTTTCTTTTTTTTTTTGAATAGACCGAAGAGTGGTCAATTAAGCAACAGTATAATTTGCATTTTGAAGAGTTTGACATAACATGTCCAACAAATTCATTTTCCTTGCTACTTGAAAAGCTGTTCAACCATACAAAAATAAAATGTTTGAATATTAAAAAAAAATAGTTGAATTTTAGTTCAAAATATTTAGGGAAAATCAGATTTGACACTTTTGACTGCTTACAGGATATTTTCAAAGAACATTGCACAAAATATGTTTTATAATAAAACAATAAATAGTGATTTTCAACTCTAATAGTCATATTTTCATGAGAAAAAATCAGTTTCTGAGACCTCAATTTGGAAAAAAACAGGTCCATAGACCCTATTTCTGACCAAAAATCAGTTCCGCCACAAGACGGCTCATACCTACCCAAGTTATTTTGAGTACCCCCATCCTTCCCCAATCCCCTGAGAAAAGGCAAAACATATGATTTTTGTAATATTTTAATTATTTGTGAGCTTTGCCACTGATGCAATCAAAATTAATTAATAAAGTGGGTCACTTTTACGTCCGTGTTTATGAATTAGATATTAATAGATGGACATATGCTGTAGAAGCGGTCAATTGCACTATCAAAGAACGCAACACCTGTTTTCAGTGGCTGAAATATTGGCCTACTTTTCTTAAAATCATCCATATGGAAAACTTAGTGTGGCACTTCAAAATAACCATATATTAAAAATTCAAAACGTATCAATTGAAATCCATTACTCATATCCCCTTCTAAATATCAGGTGGAGAGGACGCTCCCCCTCAAAAAAGTAAAGAAGAAAGAAAGAAAAGGAAAGGATATTGAACTTCCCTTTGATCAAATTTTTTGTGCTTTGCGCAAATTTTCAGATATTATGTCAATTTTCAGTCAAAGTTTGCTAAGTTTTGTGCAAATTTCAAGGTTTTTTAGATGAAATTAGCCGATTTGACAGATTTTTTTGCGCCATACGTGCATTACAAAAATAACTTGATTTTCCCTAAAACCATTAGCAATTGTTCATGGCCTGATTTTTCAAAGTTTCCAGTTTCATATTAAAGTTCATCTCACCACTAAAGATTTTGTAGTTAAATTTCGGTTGCATTTGTTCAATCTCATAGTTTCATATATGTGATGACTCACCCCATAAAGGGGGACTTTGCGACAGAACACTTTTCAAGAAACCGATGAAAATAGGCAGCAAAAAATAAAGATAATAATAATAATTTCCAGCAGATTTTCTGTTGTAAAATTTGATCGCCTTGATCAATTTCAATAAGTAAGGTGTCATTTAAAAGCTTAGAAAATGTTGTAACAGATGAAATGATAATATCAAAATTGATATCATCTGCGAAGTCCTCCCTTACGGGGTGAGCCATCACATATGTCATTGTGCAAATATATTACGTTTACCATAACTAGCCACATTTTCCCTATAACTCCAAAACGGTACTCACGTTTCATTTGAATATTTTTTATATGGGTTGTGACAAAAGAAAGCAGTATTTGGTCCCAGAACATTGATTGATTGATTGATTGATTGATTGAAGATGGCAGATAAATTTGGAACCAAAATATTCCAGATGAAGCTAATATTAAAGCAATACTATAAAGTGTTTAAATTTAAGCGCCCCCTGTCACCCATGACTTTTGACTTTTTTAGATGATTGGAATATTGTTTTGGGTAGATATTAATTCCCTTCAGATGATTTGCTAGCCTTGAATTCAAGGCATTTATTGTTTGTTTTCAGTTATTCATATCCCATTCTAAAATTCCTAAATCCCTATACATATCTTGTCCTTAAATGACTTTTTGTATGCTTTAATATTTGTCAAATTTACCACCTAGCACCTGTCTTCAAACTTTCCTACCTGCATAACTTAGGGACTGACCTGTTGGATATTATTAGGGAGTGACCATTCCTAGATTTATTGTGATTTTGGTAGGAATACAGGATGTTTTGCAACATCATGCACTTAGATGGGTCATAGATGGGTGGATCATGGCCAATGTAACCATATCATGTTACTTTGGTTTATAAGGGTCCATATTTGAATACTTGCATATCAAACTTAGGGTGTGTAGATTTTTTATTGTTTTTGATTGGGAAACAAGTGAAAACAAACAAATGGAAACCATTTACAGTGTTTTATCAAACTGATCAAATAATGACAAAGGGGCAGAAGTGGAATATTTTGATCAAAGACTTGGAGCAAGTCTAATGTTTTGCCTTAAATTTGCTTACTTTTTCTGTTATGTCTGTTTGTTGAATTAAATTCAGGATCCCAAATTTAATTCCACATGTATTAGTATAGGAAAGCATGCATGTGCTTTTTATCCATTTTTTGGTGGCAAAACAATTTTTGAGAAAATATACACTTGAAAATGCTTTTAGATCGTCACATTCCTTCATTATATTTTGTTTTTAGTATACACAATTTTTGGTCAAAATCTTATAGTATTGCTTTAATAGAGAAAATATATAAGGCCACACTAATTTAATTGTTTGTCTCAAAGCTCACCTAAATTTGAAAACCTAATGCGGAATGCGTTTTTTGTATTTTTTTTTTTTTTTTTTAGGAAAAGTTTTTCCAACAACAGCAGGCGTTACACTTGCCATTTTCGCCATTCATTTTCCATCCAATGATATTTAATTGTATAAAAAACAGTATGTTTGTTATTCTGTTATTTTGCAGTCCACGGGACATGATTTGTGATGAATTTTATTTGACGAAATTGAAAAATTAAAAAATATATATTTAGAAGAAAATTTGGCGATGTTAATGCGCATGTTTAAACTAACGTGCGCGGCAGCTTTGAGACAAACAATTAAATTACTGTGGCATAATATCAGGCAAAATAAATGTAATAAATTATTACTAGTCCATGAAGTGACATATGCAACAGCATTATATGAAGAATGCATGAATCACAATTCTTACCGTTTTATTGAAGCTTAAAATTTCAATAGCAGCATGATGAATATTGGATGATGGTTTCTATGGCAACATGATGCATTATGGATACAACAAGCAACATCAATGGCATATTTGATATGCATAAAGCCTGGATGGTAAGTGTCTGAGCACTATGATGTGAATCAGCCACATGGTACAGAGAGTGACCACCTGCTGTGAAATAAACAAAAAACAAATAAATAAATGCATGAGAGGCAAAACATGGAAATGAATGATCCTGGGGGGGGGGAGGCACCCAACTTTGGTTTTGGTAGGAGTGTGTGGCCCCGATGTCTGAAACCCTAGTCTAGAGAGTGGAAGATCGGCTCCGAAAAGGGGGTCTAGAGAACTGAAGTGACCCAAAAATGACCCTTGAGAACTAATTTTTTGGCTAAATTTGGATTCTGGAAGCCAAAATTTCCTTAAAATGGGGGTCTTGGGAACTAAATTTCAAAAAATGAGGCTAGGGAACTGAAAATTTAAAAATATAGGGCTTGCGAACTAAAGATTGTGTTTGAAATGGGGTCTAGGGAGCGGCAGGCAAGGTGTGAAAAGGGGGGTTTGAGGGCAGCACATACCCGTACCACCTTTCTAGGTCAGTGCCCCCCTGGGGAATGATCTTGCGAGAATTGGATCAAATCGTCGTCAGTCTGGCGTTCACTTTCGATGTGATATTACACAATTTGTTAATTTTCAGTTAAAAGCTGATGGCTCTCTGTTGTATTACATAACAAATGTATTTATTGACAGCTAACATCTGACTCTATTTGTCAGAGGACAACATCATGTTTTAAAGCACTTTAACCAATTTATAGAACTATTTGATTGTTTTTCTGGTTAAAATCATCTATTTCGAATTCAATCTAAAACACAACAAAATTACACTTAAAAGAGAGGTAATAAATGCAAACAGAAATAAACAAGAGAGCTGATTAAGACACCCCTAAACACATCAATATATAATGGCTACAACATGTTTTATTTTGAAATGCCTTTTTACTAGAATGCGAAAAATCCATCAACATCTTTCTGCCATATTGTCAAGCAGGCATGTAAGGGTCATTTTGGTCTAAGAAGGGTAAATTTACCTGGATTCTTTTGCCCCTACCAGACTATGCAACTATTGTCTTTTATCAGTTTTACAGCAAAATAGAAAATAGTAGATCTATGCATATTCAGCACTTTTTGGCAAGATCAGAGAAAATGATTATTTTTGCAGACCTTGCCTATAATTGTTTGTCCTACTTTAGCCGTGTTTTCATGAAGGTTTTTGCTTGGTTTAGAAGACTTGCGGCTAAAGTTAAACCAGCTGCTAAGCCAGAGTGTCTGTCCTCTCTGTGAATTTAGACTCTAATCTAGCAAGAGAGGTCAAAGAACTTTCGCTAACCTAAAGTCTGAATCTTACCGGTAGTGTCTCGTGAACCATATAAAATAAAATATATGAAATAAGAAAACGTAAACAAAGATGGCGACGCTTCGCACAAGAAGACCGATCGGCCTCAAAACTGTGCAGAATTTGGTCATTATTATTGCCGTAAAGTTCATGTTAGACCGTTCAAGTCAGGTATTAGAGCTTTCTAGTCTTCCACTGATTCATCACTTGAGAAACAGACGGCATATGATGTGCCAGAAAGGAGCAGAATTGTGTGTTTTCATATCTTATATTCGCCACAGAAATACAGTGCAAAACTGCCATATTATGCATGCGCTGACAGGGAATGATGTGTGCAATCACCTCATTTACTCTCGGTTAAAATAAAAGATCGCATCTTCACGGCGTTTTGACTCTCGGTTAAGACTCTCGGCTAAGCAAGATCAGGTTAGCCGAAAGATAACTGCTAGAAGATCTTACAGTTAAAATTCACTGTTTAGTGTAGAGGCTACTGAAATGAGTTGCATTCTGACAGCGCTTAGCCGAGAATTTAGACTAGAGGCTAGCGAATTTGGCATTAACCGAGAGTCAGTGGGAACGCGCCTTTTGTTAAAACTAAAAAGCCAAATCTGTAAGTTTCCTGATGTTGTAAGGACAAGGTAACCTGATCTAGAATAGGGCTGTAAATGAAACCATAAGCTCGCTTAGTTCAAGGACGAGAGCAAGAAACATAAAAGGTTTTGCGACGCTGGTAATCGTCGTCTCACAATATTTTGTCCAGCTGGACACCAGCATTAGCAATTAGCTTTTGAGTTGCAGTTCAATGTTATTTTTATTGATACAGTGATGTCTGCAACAGATGGAAAAGTACAGCAGCATGGTACAGTGGCCAGAATCAACTTGGCAGGTGCGTTGGAAAGAAGATGAAAGTGATACGACCTCTGGTAAGGGTGACACTGGTAAGGGTGACAAGGCCTGTGGTCCCTTAGGTATCAAAAATAGAAAACAACTTTAAACCCCAGAAGACAATATTAACTGAAAACGATTTGTACTACGTTGTGGGTATATTCATGGCTCATGCTAGGACAAAAATGCTTTATATTAAAATATTATAGTGATTTTCTTTCTTTCTCTTTTCAGGCTGGCATATGGGCATACACTGTTCCAATCCTGGGGGGGGGGGGTTACTCAGATTTCAGTTGGGTACAGATGCGCGGCCGGAGTTTTCGACTACCATCCGTTTTGTTAACCAGAGGAAGCGAAAAAATGCAACCCATATGTAAACCAATTTGACTTAAACAACCTTTATTTTAGACTGTTCAATACATTTTTACAACGTAAATTGCACTTTAAAAGTTAAATTTGACAACCGATAGGTAAACCAAAGGAAAAATTGGTCAAGAAATGGAAATTTTTGAAAAATGCAACCGTTATGTAAACCATTTTTCAAATTTTTGAGGGGCCTTTGGTAAACCACCTTTCCATTAAGTACCTCCCCCCCCCCCCCGGGTTCCAATGCCTGTGACTTAGCACATCAATAAGTGGTGTATCCAATGATGATGAACAGTGGCCTAGTGGCTGGTTCCTGCATGCTCCAAATTTGGGTAACAATGCACATACAAGACACAGTTTGGTGCCAAACACCAATGTGGCTCACGCAATGAGATTGTAAGAGGTGTTACTAGTGAGGAAATGATGTTGCAATTATAGCTGTTATATAAAAACCGTTGATACAGTTGTATTTTAGCCATTTTTATACTATACAAGTGTTTGCGAATCGTCCCGTATATATGCATTGCAATGTATGCAGAGTTTCTCCCCTCCAGGAATATAGCTCAGTGGGGTAGGTAAGGGTCGCATGTTCAAGATTACTTATGTGCAATGTCAGCCTCTACCTAAAAAATGAAACCTCTTTGTGCTCAATACTACACAATTTTGAAGACAGAACTCAAATTTCATATTTTCTTTATTACAGGTTGTCATACTTTGAATATTCCTATTGCAACTGAGATCAATACTATTGGTCAGTATTAAATATTTTCAGGCTTTCTTTCAAATCTGAAATTTCCCCATTGACATCTCAGAAGTAAATACTATATAGCGCACAGGCGCACGTGCGAGTAATAAGATACTGTGGAGAGTGAGCATCAATCACATCCAGGCCCGTAGCCAGGAATTTTTCAAGGGGGGTGCGGATTTTCAAAAAGTGGACCTTTTTTGGGGAAAATTTCCTTAGGTTTTCAGTAGTTTTTCAAGCATTTTGTGCAGTCTTTTAATAAAGAAACGACCTACATTTACGTTTTTGGTCCTTGAAGTGTTCTTTTGGTGGACATATAGGGATTTTTTGTGGACCTTTTTTGTACATTGTCAAATTTGGGGGGGGGGGTGCGACGTCCCCACCGCAGCCCCCTGGCTATGGGCTTGATCACATCCCATACTCTTGTCAACCAAGAAGTAGAAACTAAGAAACCAGACTCTGATACGAGATTCACAGCATAGCATATCCCTTGTATTCTACAACATTGTGAACTGGTGTTTTTGTACATTGTGTAACAGACTATAGGCCCTATAGGATTGATTAATCCTAAACCTGAATTGAGAGGTGGTCTGTTATCCAGCCTAAGTCTAACTACATCATAGGAGAAAAAAAGAGCATGTTTCCCTCAAAATTCGAACCCATGACCTCTGTTGCCCCAAGCGAGGCACACCACTAGCAGGCCACCATGGGCAAGGCAGGGATTTGGTCCCCGTAGGCAACCCGCATCTATTATGTATTCTGAATTGGGTGTATGTTCGTGATTTTTGACAGTGAGCTTTAGTGAGTTTTAAAGTTTAAGGGGCAGCATAGTGTAGTGGTTAGCAATCTCGCCTTGCACGCATTGGGCCCGGGTTCGATTCCCGGTGAGGGTTGCCTTGCCGGAATGGAATCTCGGAATCATTGCTAAGACGTTTGTCTGACTTGGTGGGAGCATTGGGTCAGATATTCGATCTTCTCCGCCCCTTACATGAAGTATTTAGAGTTGGGTGAATATTTCATGAGAGATTGTCGTCCTTCGGAGGGGACGTAAAGCCGTCGGTCCCATGTACAGAAGAGTCATACCTGTACATGTAATCGCAGTCTGTATCGTAAAGTAGGGTATTCTACCCCTGATTGTTCCCAACCCCGTTCTGGTCATTGTAGGGGTACCCCTTGTAGAGTGTTTATCACTGTTGGGTATACCCGTGAGGATCACTCCTCTAAAGTGTAATAAAATAAAAAATAAATAAATAACATAAAGTTTTAAAGGCCTAAAGCCAAAATCATGTATGAACTTGTACACTTGCTTATTTTATAATTTGCATTTTTAGGAAGTACTTCCAGCTCCTAACTTACCATTCTTGTTAAACTGAAATAATTAAAAGAAACAATTATTTATACTTTGAATTTTTATGTCCCTAGCCCTGGGGCAAAAAAATAAATGGTTGTGTTTCTAGAAATAGACTGGTCAATTCTTGGGTTTTGTACGGTTAATCAACATGTTGTGAAGTGTTGTAGAAAATAGACTTGTGTATTTTTATCCCCTGTAAAACTCCAGTTTGATATTATTTGTCATAAAAATGTGCAAATCTGATACCATTTATCCAACCATTGATAACAGATTCAATGTCCTCAAACTTGTTACTAACTTCGCTTAAAACTAGGTCGTATGACTCAACTTGTGCTTCAGTTCGGTATACACAAATATTTGAACAATGGTGTCTCAATGACAGCATTATGATTCATTGTTTTTCTGAAACAAAAGATTAATTATATTAAGAAATCTAGAAATAACAATCTAATCTTAAAGACAAGCACATTTAGAACTACATTTGTATGTGGTGGACTTAATAGTTGCCGGTGACAAAGCCCATTTATTCATTATGCATATTTTGCACTGTACTTTCCACTAGTATAAACAAAAATCTTTGAACTTGATGCATAATGAATGGATATTAAAAAGTAAACAAATTTGACCTTATTATATCATTCCCAGAATGCATCATAATCCCAATGTTACAAATGCTGTGGCTATCTGCCTAATTAAGACTATTTTAAACTTGCTTGCCACAGGAAAAATTTGTCCAGCATGGGTGACATAAAATTTGGCTAGTTTTGCCACCATTTGCCCACAACAGCTTTTTTCCTTCAATATGGCAATATCCTGTCTATTCAGGGAGATTATTTGTATATGAGCAGCTTAAAAGCATTGGGCAAAATTTAAAAAGTTTATCTGCAGATGAATAACACTTGGTATTGTTGATAATAACATTCAACAACCAAATATTATGAAAAATTTTGATCAAAGCTTTCAGAAATGTTAAAAGAACTAGAATTTTGTTTTGCATGTTGATCTTGTGTATGATGCTACTCTTTAAATGCTATATGTCAGAAAGAGGTTAAGTTTTGTTTGTAAAACATTGCTTTTACAACATTGAATATAAATCAAAAGAAATTTCAATGTTGCATCAGATCTGCTAAGAAAGCCATTTTTATGTTTTCAATTATTATACATTTATCGTTGTTGCCAACAATGAAAGAATACCTACCGGCCATACATATCTTGATATAGGGGTTTGAAACTTTGCATGCTGCAATTGAGGACCCTAGAGCTAGAAGGGGGTTAAGTCACAAAATCTTGAAAATTGAGTTGTGTCAATTTCCTGCTACAGAATTCTCATTTCTATATTCTGTAAAAGTTTTGTAGTAATTTGATGATCAGAACATGCGTAAAAGTCACTGCAAAATACAGCAATAGACTCATTCCAGTGAAAACTAAATAGTAAACCTTTTTTGATTTCAAGCAAAAAATCAGCTTTTTTATTCGACCATATGAGCAGTTTTTTCAGTCATACGTTTGTTACTCGGTATGTGAAAAGTATTTTCTAATCAGAAATTTTGATTTTTTTTCTACCCGTGCATGAATGAGCACATGTTTTCATCCAAAAATG
>JXSR01S074211.1:68116-89647 GCA_000969725.1 Ophiothrix spiculata | reverse complement strand
GGGGGAGGCTCATTCACATATGAGCAGGGTACCTATGTCTAGCGGTCAAGACCCCCTTTTCAGGCCGCTTATCAGATCCCCATTTTCAGCATGGTTCCACCATTTTGAAGAAAAATACATTATTTTAGCTCCAAACATCAAAAATTGTGATTTTTTTTTTTAGCTCAGATGCCTATTTGTGGCAAAAAAATCAGTTTACTAGACTCTCAAAAATCAGTTTTTTTTACTCAAAATCAGTTCAGTAGACCGCCATTCCTATCATTTGCAAATTTGAGTGCCTATAGAAGATGCTATACTCTGTAAATCTTGAAGTATGCAGTAAGCAGCCGATTAAAGCACAGAAACAAATATGAACTTACTTGGGAAATAAATTAGTCTGTATTTTCTGAATCATAAAAATGTACCCAATCACAGTGAATATTTAAATAAACTTATGTTCAAGGTTTTTCCAAGTGGTAGCAACAAAATTAGTCAAAAATAATGCAAAAATCAGGAATGATTCCATGTATAAAAATTATTAATACGCAGTGATTTGTGACTTGCTCCCACATAACCCGGACAAAGTCGCCAGAACACTTAAAGAGATATAGCCCAATAAACTTGTTACAAATCAAAAGAAAACAAAGGATTTTTCAACCTAAATATCACTTTTTGACATACAAAACAATGAGCGATCCTGGAGTGTGATATATCATTGGAAAGCTTATAATTTTGCCATTTAAATTTGGTAAAATTTGAAAAAGGGATTTGTGCAACTTTGTCCGGGTTTCGACAGAGCAGGTCACATTTGATCTTAATCAATAGACCAGTTTTGTATGTCCCATAATGCATCTTGAAAGTACCGCAAATACGGGCATTTCTGATGATCAAAGTATTGCATGCAATCATAGTAAAGTAAAACGATCTATAATAGTTGCATGTTGATAACTATTTTACTGTTAATTTGTTATATTCAAGTTTTGTGTAAAATTTGTATTGTGCAGGGAACAAACACTGCCGCTCTAAAGTATTTCCGCACAAAACCTTTATTCAGTCATATCTCAAAAGGCGTTTATCCGATTTTCATCATTTTTTGACAGAGTCTATATTGTATAATTAATTATAGAAGTATCTATTCCAGAATTGCATTCATTGTATTTGAAAATACGCATATTACTACTTTCGTCTGAACATAAAAAAAATTGAGTTTATATACATTTCTGCGTATTTGTTTTAAAACTTACAACCTGAAAATATTCTATCCTGTTACAAGGTAATAATGAGGTTATGAAACATTGATTAGTTACATAGTTATGAGATTTGTACTTGTGGTGTATTTGTATATGGTCCATGAAAGCAGCCATTTTTATAGCAATGGAAGATCAAATATTAAAAGAAACATTTTGATTTATTCATATTGAATAGATAAGTTACCTATACTAGTATGAATCTTTGATGATTCTAGGTCATTTAATATAAAAAACCGAGGTTTTTGAATGTGTTTAATTGTGCGGAAATACTTAAGAGGGGGAGGGTATATTGACCTTTTACCATGATACAGTGACAATTTTAGGCTCTTATGAGGCTACTGTATCAGTTCGGCGGAACTCACAATTCAGATACGTATCCGAATTTAGATAGCCACGTACATTTTGTATCCAAATTGTGATACCCCTATCAGAATTAGGATATGGAGGGGTATCCGAATTCTGATACGCCTGTCGTGGCGCAGTAAAAAAATCGATAGCGCAAGCTGGCAAGTACATGTAGACCATCTTTCTTGCATTTATGATCAATCTATCTGTGTCATTTCCATCTGTGCAATTCCAACGGGACAACTTCGAAAACATGTCCTGATAGCTCCTTATCACAGAAGGCAAAATAATTTTATACATACTGGTATGGTGCGCGGCGAAGCTGAATATTAATTTCAGCTAATATCCCGTTTCAGCTGTTTTTAATCCAAATTCGGATACGGGCATCAAAATTTTGATACGGATCCAAATTGTGAGTTCTGCCGAACTGATATTGGCACTCTTGAATTGTGATTACCACAAATTGCAAACATTCATTTCCTTTTACATCTATAGTTAACAGACCAAACAGATAAGCTCGATATAGCTTGTACCAAGCTTGCGGAATCCTCCAACATGATCGAAGACTTGCAGTATGATTTGAGTCAAGCCCACCAGAGGGCCTTCAAGCTGGAGATTCTACTGGAGGAGAGCTACACCAAACTGAAGACGGCAACGTTCTGTGGAGGATGGACTCCTGCTGATGGCTCCAAATTTGGTGATAAACAGGTAGATTACTTTTCATCATTTGTGACCCGTCATATCGAAAGGTACCATAAGGTCGGCATAGTAAATTCCGAGATACATTCTCCATTCAAGTTTTACCAGTACAGAAACTTTAAACTTGATTTTCTCAGAACTATAGTTTTCTGAATCAGCTTGATGCCTTTTACCAATTTGGATCTAACTTTGCAATCGGACATCCAATAACTAAAAGCAAGGTGTCATTTTAAAGCTTAAAATATAATCTTTCAGATGAGACCAAAAAATCAATTTTCATTTTGGGACCTTTAAGGTACCTTTCGATATGATGGGTCAATTTTTTTTTTTCGGGGGGGGGGGGGTTAACTTGTTAAAGCTCTGGTATTCTTAGCATTTTTCCTGTTTAAAGACAAACAACTTTTAAATTTTAATGAATATGGATCAGAGTTCCATATCTTCTAATACACACTCCCAATTTCATGTAAAATGAGGCGATCTATCAGTAGACCATATATTTTGAGGGGAGATACCAGGCTTTGTATACCGGCCCGTATAATGGCGGCGTCAGCCATGGAGCTCAAATTGGGGGTATTCGGATCCACTCAAGACAAGCCGAATCTTGACCGACCATATTAAAGCGGACGCTATATATTTGTTACTGTGCGTCTCCTAAGATCCTAGCAGAGATGCATAGAAGTGCATTTTTTCCAACATGCGTTTATTTATTTATTTATTTCAGACATATTTAAAGAGGGTAGCCAAGATCAGTGATCTAGCACTGCTTTCCACAAGGGCCCTCTAAGATTTACGCAGACAGTGCGCCTAAACAAAACAGACGCAAGAGATCATTGACACGCTAAGTTTCGACGCTGCTTCGGTAAAACCGAATACCCCCAATTTTTTCTCAATACCGGAATAAAAATGGCGGCGTGCCTGGTATCTCCCCTGTAAATCTATGCAGTAGACCAATCTCATCATCAGGCACAGTGGCAAATGACATAAATTGTCATTAAACAAAATATCATGTGCCTTCAAATTATAAGAGAGAAAATTATTTGTTGGGTCCATTGTCATTGGTTTTGGCTTGGTTTTGTGATATGGAAAATTGGCCAAAAAAAATGAAATAGATTAGGAGAAACAAATGGATAGTCAGGTTTTTTTGCAAAAATAAGGGGATGTGATAATATTCACTGATTTAATTGCTAACATAGCTACAACATTGAAGTTCCCATTGCATGTATGCCATTGTATACACAAGAGTTCAGGCATTTTCTTCTTCAATTTTAAAATTATTTTCAAAGAACTTGCATCTCATCCCTAGTTAGTCCAGGTCAGGCATCTTCAATTTTTTGTTGAATTGCCAATGAAGAGTTATAGGAAATACTTAAGTGCCAATTAAAGCATAGCGACTCATCCTCGCGGGTGGGGTCCAGGGGCTAGCCCCTGGCAGGGGACCAGGGGGCGGAGCACCCCGGAAGCTCCTGGGTTTTAGCATATAAAAAGACATTAGGAGACATCTAGTGAGAGGTGCTGCGGCCTCCTCATTTCGTTCTTAAAATAAACAACATATGTCATGGTATGAGAAAACTGGGTCTTTTAAAACTAATAATCTTTTGTGTATCGTGTATTTTCCTCAGTCTTGACACACTGATTTTGTCTGGCTTTTTTTTTTTTTTTTATGCATGAACTTGTGCGCCATTTCGGATCATCCCACGCGCCACAAATTTGCGGATGCCTGGTCCAGGTGTTTCCAAAGACAAGTGTCCTAGACCCCATTATGGCAGCATTTTTTTGTCTTGACAATTTTTAGGAAGCATCAAGCATCCAAGAGCAGATGCACGAAAACAAAACAGATGTACGAGGGGGTATTAAAAGTTTTAAAGATCAACAAGAAGGAATACAGTCAGGAACAACTTTTTATTATGGGACCCTTAAGTCATCTTTGCATAGCTACTGTGCAAAGTAACACATTCCTCGCACTTAAAACTGCCTGTCCACAGACTGACTTTGTTGAGGTCCTCTTTTAGCCAAAAAGTCCATATTGAATTTTGCTAAAATTAACATTTTCAGGTCAGAATTTCCATACTTTTGGATTTAATAGAAAGAGGAGATTCTTCTTAGGTAATGTATTTCATATATGATCACGTTGAGGGCGCTGTAACATTTTTAAAAAGTGTGCCAGTGGAGTTTTTAAGCTCTAACTTTAATTCTGTTCAAGTTCAAAGGATATAAAAAAACCTGCATTTTCTTTGAAACAATACCTTTCAAATGATACCAAACACATGTTATGAAATAAAAGCACATTTTTATTAGAAGCCCCGCCAGATTTGAAAATGGGTCAAAACATGGAAAACTGTGTTGAAATTTCCCATAGAGGATCCCAATTTTGGCATTATTTGGTTGAATTTCGATGTATGTTTTTCATCCATAACTTTGCCATTTGTTACTCATATGAAGTGGTTGACCCCTCATTTTGAAGGTATTTTTAATACCTTTCAAGACAAATTAAAATTTCCCAAAACAAATAAAGTTGAAAATTTTGTGAATGTCCCTAACTTAGGGCGTGTCATCATAGAATTATGTAAACCTTCCAAATGCAGGGATTTAATCATGCCACGTATCTTTGATTTCTGCATGCAGTTTATCTGGTTAGCGGAGGCAGGTTGTTGACATCTATAGACCTTTTCAAACCGATCTTTTCCGAAGATACCCGAAAACTTGAACAAATTCCGATCGTTTCCGGGAAATAAAAAGTACCTCTGTGCCTCATCTTTTGATAAAGTTCGACACTTCGACAGTATGCTTCCGACAACGACGAACATTGCCGTTTTTATCATGCACTTTTGCGGTACTATTTCATTTTATTTCATTGTCGTCTGCCGACGGCAACTGCTGTGGCACATGACCATGTTTTCCGAAGTTTTCCGATCGCTGTTTGAAAAGGTCTATTGACACCTGTATAGAAAGTGTAAATGCCATTGATATCATTTTTGCACCATAATGCACACAAGGACAAGTGACCATTCTGACAAAAGCTCATCGATATAGCTATTTTCCTTTCTTGGTGATCTTTAAAACTTTTTGATACCCCCCTCGTATATAGTTATCCCTTCATTATCCATAATGATTTTGTTTGTCTTCACAGTTACAAAGTATGTTCAACGAGTTGGAGGAACAGAAAGAATTAGCAACTAGTCGATTTACAGAGCTTGAGAAATTACAGGAAAAACACCAAGAAACTATAAGTGAGATGGAGAGCCTAAAACTTGATGTGAGTCTTTATACCCGAGGGGGGGGGGTTCTCAAATTTGGTTTGGGTAGGGACATGCCTCTGGGAAATTTGGAAAGCCACCCGTCCAAATACCAAATTTTAAGAAAAATTGACCCATCCATATACCAAATTTTCTAAATTTTGGGCCAAATTTAATCAAAAAATTTCTGTCCAAATTTCTATTTTGGCAAAATCCTAACATTTTGAGAAAAAATGTCCAAATTTGCGGCATTTGGCACAAATTTCTAAAAAATTTGAAAAGAAAACCCATCAAAATATACCACATTTTGTGAAGAAAAAGGACCGATTGCAGGCTTTGAGTTTTGAGGCGCGCGAGTGCAATCGCGCACCTACGCGCGCCTTAAGTCACCTACCCGTGTGCGATTTATCGCGCACCTAAAATTTTTTTGCTGTGTAAAGAATACAATCAAATGCGCCAGGTTTATGCCATATGATCCCAGGAGAAAATTTATGTATCTTATGAATCAATAAATTGTGAAGAAATTGTTTAGAAATATGCTAATTTTGAGGAAAATGATACAGGTTTAGAAGAAAAAAAAGATGCAAGAATATTTTTAGACTATCAAATTTATTTTTATTTCAAAATAAAACGTCATTTTTGACATCATCTGGAACGTGATTTAATCCAAAAACATTGGCATATTCAGTTACCTGAATTAAGCTTATGACGTCATAGATAGAGTGACTGGTTTGTTTACAATGTTTATCGCGGCGAGATGAATATTTCCTTACAAAATTACACAATTTGGAGGACATATATCGTGATCAACGAAGGTTTCTTTGAAACATATGATGAAAATCTTTATCTGTGGATACTTACTTTGAAATCTATGAGCCATTTCTATAAATTATATGTATGAAAACGTCAGGCAGTGAGGACATCACTCATAAAGGTGCAGAATTCTGCAACTTTCATGAACATGTGCCAATGCTGTATAGAAATAACTGGCAAATTGTTGTATCGAGTTTTTACTTGGTTTCAACATTGCTAACCTTGTTCGTTTTAATATATTCATCAGAACAAACAAAGAGAGTGTTTCTTTTTGTTTTGTTCCTTGTTTATTTCCGGGAGAGGAGATGGTGAGGGGGGGGGGGGCCAAAAAAATGGGTAAAATGCCAAAAATTATTAAATTACTATAATTGCAAAACGCTTTGTTGTGCCCAAAATTGACCATTTTAGCCATACGATAAAACAGACAGAACACATTTTAAAGCGTAATTTCATATACTTTGATACAGTAAAGTATACATAAAATGGCCTTTTTTAGCTTTTCTAAAAGGATTTTGAAATTAATTGATAATAGGTGTTTTTCCCCTTTCCACAAACATTACAATTTTTCAGAGCATTGTAAGCTACACTAGCTAGCATATACCGTACTCATAACCGTAGGCCCCTTGCAGGGGGCTATATTTTGGCAGGGGCCAGGGTTACCCTTGCCTATTTTCACTGTACACTTTTGCACTCAACATAACAACACTTTAACATTTTGACCTATTGGTTGAAAATGTAACACTTTTAAATCAATCAATCAATGATACAAGTACTTGCATAACCAATGATAACATGCATACCTCATGAAGGAGTCTATTTGTACAGGGGACCCACGGCTTAATGTGACTGTCCAACCACGGAGCAAGTAGAGTAAAGTTTCTTGCCCAAGGAAACAAGGAGACGAATAAAAACACTTAAAAGTATTTTGAAAAATAGCAGTAGTAACCGACTGGTCCAAAGGTTACATTCTATATTAGAACTTGACCATTTTTGTATCACCTTTCTTGGTCAGCACCCTCCCCCTTGGGGTAATAGCACACCTAAGCATTCACCCGAGTGCAATTTATAGCACACCCAACAGCATACTTAAACATTCACCCGAGTGTGTTTTTGAGCACACCTGCAATTTTCAAAACTCAAAGCCTGCGATTGGAATACCAGAAAGCCTGATTTTGCTACCCGAATTTGCGGCACGTCCCAATAACCCCTTTTGTACTAAGTAATGCCCCCACCCGGCTTTATACAATCCTTATATCTGTTTGTTTTTTAATAAATCCATATCTTGGTCAAAATATCCAGTATTGCAAAAATGTGTAATATACATAGATTTAGAGAGGAGATCCCGAACTCGCCGCCATTTTGATTCCAGCATGGAGATCAAATTGGAGTTATTTGGGATTTTGCCGATGATGCACCATATCTGGTCATAATTCGGGAAAATTTAATACACACACACACACCAGTTGCATGCAGGTTGGCGTTTCATTCATGTTAAGTATTATTCGCGCAGTTTTCTCTATGTGCAACCTATTCTCGGTAAAAATTAAGTTAACATACTTTTCTATGGGGTTGACCACTAATTTTTGTCGCAAAAAAGGGGTGGCCCATTAATATTTTGAGGTCGAAAAGGGCGGGCCCGAAAATTTTCTGTGATAATTTTTTTTTCATCAGCCCCAAAAACCAAGATGTTTTCCATTATCTCATTCTGCAGCTCAAGAATTTGCCTGAACACGTCGTTGTGGAGACGGCAACGTATATAAATCTCAAGTCGCAATTCTCTGTGCTCTTCAAAGAGGCGCAGGAAATGAAGTTACAGCTTGAGGAAGCCCGGAGTATGACGCAGAAGACCAAGAATGCACATCTACGCCAGATTGAACAGATGGAGGTCAGTCCAGCACAAAGTCTTATTTAGTTTTTATCCTTATGTAATCAAAAATGATTTGAAACTGGTTCGTTGATATTGATACTAGCCCTTTAATTTTTTTCTAAAAAAAACAAAAGCTTTCTTAGCGCTGTGAAAAAGTCTTGTTTATATGGAGACTTCATCATAGTAATAATAATTACAGTTTATTAAACATGTTCAAAGATCAATATATTTTATGTTGATTGTCCTCTGATATATTTCTGATCATTTTCTTGAAATGAAACTTTACAGGTATTTTGAAGTAAACATAAGGATTCCAAATCTGCCAGAAAATCCATTTTTGGAAAAACTGATTTTTGGCAAATTACAACCTTGGCATGTACTTTCACCTGTAGAGCAAAGATTTTTGGCCTAATTGAACTATTACGCCTCAACAATATACAAATATATACTGACTTGAAGATCCTTAGTTAAAACTATGTCCCTGAAGTGACTAAAATAGCGAAATTTTAGTCACTTAAGGACCATAGTTTTAATCCAGAGATCTGGAAAATGTCAGTATAAGTATAAGTCATCTAGTATCCTGAACATATGTGATAAAAATTCTTGGGATATTGGTTTTTTATACTGTAAAAAGAAGTTCAGAATAATGTAACTTTTGCTTGCCCTTATTCAGTAATTAATCTAATCAAAAGATGCACTAACACAATAATGAATGCAAGTAATAGGTTAATATGCCTGTAACAGCTTGCGTGTGTGAATTTGATGGGGGCGTTAATCCATGCGTGAAATTTGTTTTGCGTAAAAGGTAAATGACGCAGCTATAAATAGTTTTTAGAACCCATATATAGTCTTATCAAAACCCGTAAATAGTCTTTCAAACCCGCAAATACCTTCTTCAAAAGAGCTATTTACCAGTTTTTCTCAAGGTGATTGAAACTATTTGAAATAAAGTCATGGGGTTTAACATGCTTATATTTATTAATACAGTATATAAAACAGAATAATCTCCAAAGTTTTTGTATATCCTATGTTGTTTGCAGTCTGATGAGCTGGCCTGTCAAAAGAAACTCCGTACAGAGGTGATCCAATTAGAAGACACACTAGCACAAGTACGCAAAGAATACGAGATGTTGAGGATAGAGTTTGAGCAGAACCTTGCAGCTAATGAACAAGCAGGTAGGCTCTCCCTCCAATTTAGAATTGTTTGTTTGTTGAGATCTTTTCAAATAAAAACACCACTTCTGGAACATCATCTAGACACAATGGATCTCGGCACCTAACAACATCCACCCACTGAAGAAGGGAGCACACCAGTAATTTTAGCTCCCATAGGGTTTACATGTAAATATATGGTAATATAACGGCAGATTTCAAGCCTTTTGGGCAACATTTACTAGCCATGACACCTATCAATGTATTCAGAACGGATGAAATTTTAACATATGTTTCAATGTTGGGGAGTTTATGTGATTAGGTTTTGCGCTAAGGGTCGCCAAAGAGCGCCCTCACTGTTTTTGGGCCTCCTGACGCTATTTGGGCTCTTACGCATTTGACGGGACTACTTTCGCCGTCAAAATGAACACGTAGGCTCTAAACTTTCGTTTTATGATTTAAAAATCACTAATGAGCCAAAGATAGTCTCAAATGAGTCCAAAACATGACTCAATTGCATGCAATTTTAGGGACTATTACCCAATATCCCACCAATCGTGGAGTGATTTACTGGTGTGCTCCCTGAAGGGACCAGTTTGGTCTTGAAATTACCTGGGAAAAATAATTCTGGTGAGTGCAGTAGAAGTTTTAATCATCAGATTTAAGCAGGTAGGCATTATTATCATTTAGAAAGACATATTGTGGTATCTTCTTTAGATATAGATTTTACTTAAACTAGCCTTGATTATCGTTGAAGAGATATGGTCAAAATAGTACTGAATTGCTGGAATATCTTGAACAAATATCCTTTATGTTTCTATGGGTCAATCTCAGACACATTTTTGCCTGTAGCATTAATTTAGCTCGAGGTAGGCAAATCAACCTTGACAATTGCTAAATGTAGGTAATGACCCTTCATTCAAATATGGAAAAAGTATATTCAAATATGGAAAAAGTATATGTTAAATTTGTCACCAGACCGGAATACCTACCTTTAAGGAGGGGTTTGTAAAATATTACTTTTACATCATGAACTGCACATAAATCAAAAGAAATTTCAAATTTTTCACTTTTAAAGTTTCCAATCTAGAGGGCGGTATTTATCATTGTCGGCAACAATAATTAATAATGCAAGAAAATCTAAATATTTTGATATAAAGCGAATGAATTTGACAATGACACTTTGTATGCTTCCATTATATACCACTAATACTTCAAATAATGTAAAAATTTCTATATGTTTTGAAAAAAATTGTGGATACTGTTGAACTTGTCCAGTGCCTCTTTAATTAGTCTTTATCAACCATGTGTCAACAGTTTATTTGAATGTTGTTGTATGTTGACAACATATACTTTATAAATCTTGAAGTATGCAACAAGCAATCAGACTCTGTTACGAGATCCATAGCATATCCCTTGTTTTCTACAACATTGGAAACTGGTGGTTTTGTATTGTGTAAGAGACTGGTAATGATTGATTAGGATTGATAATAAGACCAAATCACTGCGTATGAATATTTGTACATGATTCGTTCATGACTGGTGATATTTTGGGTTAATTTTGTTTCTACCAAATTGACAAACATTAATCATTAATTCATTTGAATATTCAGCAAGATTTGGTACTTTGTTATGATTCATAAAATACGGACTAATTTATTTCCCGTATGGTCATATTTGTTTCTGTGCGTTAATCGGCTGCTTGTTGCATACTTCAAGGTTTATAGAGTATAGACATACTTTGTAGCCAATGACCTAAAGTAGCCTAGCAGTTGTATTGTGTTTGTTTCATTTCAGGGCCAATTAATAGAGAATTAAGGAATTTAGTAGCCAGCTTCCAGAGTCACAACTCACAGTTAAAAGGAGAAATCAATAGACATAGGAGGAAGCTAAAAGAAGCTACAACAGAAATAGCCAAGGTACACCAATCAGAGATAAGGCCAAAAAAAGAAACAAGTTTGTTTCTGGTAACCCGTTTTTGTTAAGTTACATATTTCCCTCATTAATTTGTTTTTTCATATTTTGTATTAAAAAAAATCCTTTAAAAAGTTGTAAAAACACTGTCAAAAGCTATCTATTTTCCTTTTTACATTTAACCTTTTCCTCACTTTTTATTTAGTTTTTTGAATGAATAATGTTAAAATACATCCAATACGTGTCTGATCCCCGGGGTCTGATCACAGGTGTCTGATTGTCCAGCCTAAATCTAGCATCACATCAGTGTCAGTGATAACATTGAATCATAGACTGACTTGTTCCTAGAGAAAAAAATGTGTCATAGATATAGGCCTACAACATTTATAAATTACATGCTCTATATAGCTCTATTTTTGTGCTATTCCCAACCCAAGTGAAGATTAAAAAGACATGTGTTTATATCCCCTAAAGCAAGGTTGTCAATGTCAGCATCTCAATTTCAAAGACTTGCTACATGGCTAATTGATTGCATAATCAGGGAGGTCGGTGACCAAGCATCTATTCCATTTCTGAAAATGGGAGTAAAGTTTTATAAGTGTAGAAAACTTAAATAGTTTTCTTTCAGAAGTATTGAGGGGATATAGGAATAATTTAGGACTTCTCTTATTTGGAATGACAATGTTAACATGACTATTTGGAACAATTTATTTACTTTAAAATAGTTCCAGTAAATGTTACAGAAGATTTATATGTGTTCACACCTTCAAAAATAATGGATCATCCCATTTCACTTCATTTAACTCCAATAGGCAATGCTCAATGTATGTCTGTGGCAATGCAAGTATTGACCATGTGCTTGTAATATGACCTACTTGCAGTGATCATTTGAATTGACCAATCATATGATTCTGCTGCAGAATTATGAAGCAGAAATTAGCTTAGTGCCAAGGCTGTGCTGAGGGTAGGAAGACAATGTGGTCAGGCTAATAATAGACCATGTATATCATGATTAAAACTGATACCAGGGTATACCAATGTAGGCATACAGTTGCACTTTGGGTTCATTTAGTCTTGTGTGTTATTTGTTTAACGAAATGCCAGCACAGCGTTGAACCAAGGCTAATCTCATTTAAGATGTCGAACTCTGACATGAGCGACTTGTGTTAACACACAAGTCGTGTTCACGTGTGAACGCAATGGCTAAGTTGGCTCTAGACCAATTCATACGAGTAGTCATGAATAGTTACGTGTGAACACAGCCTTAGTATCCACCCATCGATACACAACATTGTTGATCAGGAAAGAGTTCTAACTGACGATTGTGGTCTTAAGTCCTACATGATATGTAAATTTTTGTAAATGTTTGTGATGTTATCAAGCTAAAAGTAGTTAGTTTGTTATGTAGTTCATTTTGGATTTTCAGTAGTAGAGATAAAAGAAATGAGCTGCAGAAAGCCCTTGACTGAGGGGAGAGGTTGCCAGCACATCACCCTCAGTACTAGAAAACTATCAAAATTTGTGCTCCTTTTTTTACTAATTCCTTTCAGTTGAAACAAGATTTAGAAAAGGCCAATAGTCATGGCGGTAGCAGTGGTAGCTATGGCAACAGCAGCAGCTCATCGGGTGGTCTCGGAGGCGGCTCGGAGAGGAGGGACTCAACTCACGATAAGGACCATCCGAGGAGGGATGACCACCATCACCATCCCGATAGGAGGGATGAGAAGAGGGAGAAAGAGAAGTCCAAGGAGGAGAGAGATAGGAGGGATAGCGGACCAAAATCAGATGCGGATCTCATCAAAGAGTTGAAGTTTAATTATAAGTAAGTTTGCATTTTTTATTTGGAACTTGCAATGATTAAATGTTATGAAACCTTGTTGATACTAAAATGTGTTATATAGGTGCTAATGTTGGTCAAAGGAGAGAATTTACTTTTCAAGCATTCATACCTATTTTTCTGCAAAATGAGCTCCAGCTTGTATTGAAAATTGATCCAAAAAGGTATAAGGACTGGTAAATTGACCAATTACAAAGACTGAAATCACATCATAATGTGTGAAATTGTATTTGTGTTTTTGTGTGTGTGTGTTTTTTTTTTTTTTTTTTTTTTAATTTTTGATTAGAATGAAGATTTGTTATAAATAGGTATTGATTTCTCTCTGTCTTGATATTGAAGGAAAGCCCAGGAGAGTAACAAAGAGATGAAGCTGTTACTAGACATGTATAAAGGGTCTGCTAAAGAACAGAGGGACAAAGTTCAGGTTAGTAGTCCTGCGGGTGGGGGGGGGTTCTCATATTAGTTTGATATATGGGTATTTACCACGGTTTTGGGGGTATAATTTTGTCATTTTTGTCTTGCCTGAAAATTTTCAGGAAGAGACATAGCGATGCAATTTTCTGTCCGGCGTCCGGAGCGGATCTCGAAAACCGCATGCCCTACGTTAATGATATTTGGTGACTGGGTAGACCTGGTGCCGATCTAGATCCAGCAACATTTTCGTCACAAAATATGCTAATTAAGTACCTAATTTGCATAATTTATGCGTAAAATGCTTTAAATGGCATATAATCACAATGCGATGCTTGCAATCCTGGCTGATTGCAAAATTAAGCAATTGCACACGGAAAGCATGAATCTAGAAACAATGGATCTCAGCACCTAACAACATCCACCCGCACACATACTTTTTATGTACAAAATGTCAAAAACCAGGCAAAAAATGACCAGTCTTTTCTGTTGTGGTTATCAAAATATTTAATAACACCCAAAGGTTGCTCACCTGTTAATAAGCGTGTGCCCTACGTCCCGCATTTAGAGCCAGTACGTTAGTGTCATGTTCACAAAATCACTTTCCTTACAACATTATGTTTTTTTATTTTAGTGAATTTTCATAATACATAATAAATTTTTTGATCCCAGTGTATTTTCACAATAAATGATTCAGTAATTATCATTATAAAATGACACAATCTGATGTTGTTATAATATTCTTGAATACTACAGCTTATGGCAGCAGAGAGGAGGGCTCGTGCAGAGGTGGAAGATCTGCGACAGAGACTAAGACACTCAGAAGACAATGCGAAGAGTGAGAATCGTAACATGGGAGATGAAGACCAAAGGCGGAGAATCAGAACGTTAGAGGAGGCACTTCATCAACTTCAGAAGAAACTTGGTGAAAAGAAGCAGGTAAGAGAGAGCATTTGTCCAAATGATGAGTTTAACTTAACTCTTTCACTCCGGCAAGCCGCTCACAGCGGCTCGCAAAAGCGTGCATGATTTGTCGGAATTTCTACTTTGACGCAATGTTTTCAAATAGCTCTAAAACAAAAACTACAAGCCCAAATTGATCAAAATTTCATCAGGAAGCAGTTGAAACAGAGAGCTATCTAGCGTCATCATTTTTATTACAAAGAGAACAACCCTGATGCACTACAACTATCGTAGGCTATCATAAAGTTAAGTGTCTGTGAGCCGCTCTGAGCGCCTTTCCGGTGAAATAGGACAGATGGTGACAATTTCATTCTGGAGTGAAAGAGTTGACATACTGCTAACAAAGAAACTAATTTCCTGAGAATTGAAAAAATGTAACATTTAATCTCAAGTCTTGAAACATAAATTGACATCTTTGTATATATCGTCATGTGAGTGCAAGAAAGTTGTATCTGCAATAGATTTTACACAAATGCAAGTCTTGAAACATAAATTGACATCTTTGTATATATCGTCATGTGAGTGCAAGAAAGTTGTATCTGCAATAGATTTTGAATTGCACACTATAGAATGTCTAACCTTGTGTCAGTGGCTCTTGAAAAAAAGTGGCTCATTTCAAAAGCTACTAACATATAGTAGAGCAATTTTGAGGGATTTTTCGCATTCTAGTGACAAGGTGTTAATAATAAATAATGATTTTTGTTGACTTTGGTGCACGCTTGTATTTGTATAATTATGTTTGTATCCATTTTTGTATTGGAATTTTTTGGTGTATTTGAAACCTTGTTTATCAGGGGATTGTCCCTTTGGCCCTTTTGTCCTTTCTTGTTATGTTCAATATGTTTTCTTTGTTTTTGATGATAATGATAAAACACAAACCACCACAAAAATGTCAAGTGGGCGGCATATTGAGACCGTCAGACTGATTGGTCTCAAGGGTATCAATCAATCTGGTTCTTCTCTCTTTATAAACAACGAAAGATTGATTCTTGATGCATTCAATAACAGTGAGCTTGAGACTATGATTAGGACTTTAAAAGTGAGCAGCAACTGGTTTATCATCATGTTTAGTGTAATGTTTGATGGTGGAGCAATGGTTACTCATGCGCTCCCGCGCGTCATTTTGCGTTTCGCCCACATATTGAATACCACAATCTCCGTATTCAATTAGATAACATAACATTATGGGCAGTACAATCCACGGCCTGACGGATCTCGAAACATTTGCCAGTCACTTGTAAAAGAAGAAGTGGTGACTATGTTTTTACAAAGTTTACAACGGGGTCCGCCACAAGGTTTACAACCAGCATTAGGCTCAGGTCTTTCAACATCCCAGATTGTTTTGTTGACATCCGCATGAACCAGAATATCAGAAAGGATAAGACCGGATGATCCGGAAATACCATCCTGAGTCTACCGTGAGATTCAATTATCGACCAATGCTTACAAATGATGGATTGAACTGGAGGAAGATCCGGATGATAAGTTGTGACACGGAATCCGGGAGGACTTATTCCTCTGAGTGTGTTTGAGTGCTTCCGACCTTTCAATTTTTTTGCCTTTTCGATCTGTTTCTCCACTGTGTAAACATTATAGCCACAGGGTTTTGAATGGTTCGTAATGTCCCTACATTTCACTTTAAAATTGTTGTCATCGGAAGACGGGAGTCCTTGGCTGTTTGGTATATTCTTGGTGTTATGTCTGGGATGACAGCTAGTAGGAAGTAAGTACATATGCGAGTCCGTAGGTTTTGGAATAGACTCGTAGAAAAATGGCCGTCTTTGGAAATATGCACCCTAACGTCCAAGTAATTAATCACAGAAGTCGAAGACTCGCTAGTAAATTTAAATGGCACTATGAACATCATTGGCATAATTGATGAACTTAATAAGATCATCCAAAGAGTGAGGCCAGATCATGAAGATATCGTCAATAAACCAGAACCAAACAAGTGGTTTGAGAGGAGTGTTGTTCAGGAGTTTCTCCTCGAACCATCCCATGAAGATGATTGCATACGAAGGAGCAAATGAAAGATGTGCAAATATCACACAGTCAGTTGTCAACCATGAACTACATGTTAACTACAAGTCAAATCTCCATTTACTAAAATACTTTGATAATTTGCTTTTATCTTTAGCAATAAAATACTCACTTTCTCTACTTAATTTAATGTGGGCCTACAAGTCTAAAACATTGGGTTTTTTACTCTGAAATTACAGACATATAATATATATTTTAAACTCTAAAATGAATGGGTAAGAAATTTATCACCAAGAACACCAAAGATTTAATCAAATTTTGAACAAGAAAATTCAGTATGAGATCATCCCAGATAGGACTTACAATTTCACAATCACAAAAAAAACATGATCAATTTTTTCAGGAAATTTGTCACATAGAGAACAATTTGGGGACTCCTTCCTATTTATTTTAAAAAGAAAATAATTAAAAGCAATAGCTCTGTGAAATTTTTAAAAATAAAATGACCTAAGATGAGTATCAATTGTGCATTTGAAATTATTGAGATGATTTTTTTTCTCAATCCTCTATATCAAAATCAGGGCCTGATCCTGAATCTTCAAGAAACTCACTCCAAAAATTGATTTGTTTTTCAGGAATACAAGCATCATGCATAACGGAGTTGGGTTTTGAAGCGGCCCCTAACATATATTGCATAAATAAAACATTCTTTTGTCCTTTATGTCAATAGGAAGAAGAAACGTTATTATCAGATATGGAAGTGACGGGTCAAGCATTTGAAGACATGCAAGAACAGAACACAAGGTTACTACAACAGCTCAGAGAAAAGGATGATGCCAACTTCAAACTTATGTCAGAGGTACAGATAAAAAAAAACATATATTTTTCTGTGATATTCTTAGGATCAAAAATCACCTTGAGGCCAAGAAAAAAAATTGTTGTGTTGCCCTCAAGTGGAATTTCTGAAAAAATGAGTCGGTCGGTCGGGAAACATTTTTTTTTTAAAGCACCTAAATTATGAAATTTAGGTGCATTTTCAAAATATTTTCTCAAAAAACACCCAATCTGAGCAAAATTGGGTGCTTTCCTGACCCTTTTTTTTTTATTTTGAATAGGGTCGTCACTGAGGGCAACACAACAAAAAAATTTGGCCTGATGATGAATCAACTTAATCTCAATTGTGCCTGTCCATCTCAAACGAGCCGTAACTGCAGCAAACTTCATTTTGTACTACAGGTGAAAATACATGTCAAGGTTGTAATTTGCAAAATTGAATTTTTTCACAGTCCTTGTGCTTACTTCTCAACACCAGCAAAGTTTCATTTCAAGAAAATGATCAGAAATATGAAATATATCTGTATATTTTGAAGACAATCAACAAAAATATATAGCTTACTGATCTTTGAACATGTTTATTCTCAGTTATACATCTTTCTCCCTGACGACCTTTGACAGACCATAACTTGACTTCTGGAAATCAAGTGAAGTTCATTGAGGTGCCATTTTAATCCTAATGCTCTAATGGCATCATAGTCCACATTTAAGACCAAAAAATACCTCCCCACTCCTCGAAAATATAAATGTTAGTTCACCATTTTAACTGATGATGCAGGCAAATATTATCTTGTAATACACAAAACACTATATATGGCCACTGTACAGCTTTCAAAAGTTGTAAAAAACCTGACATAATACTGTACATGGTACTATTTTACCCTTACAGAGAATCAAAGCGAACCAAATACATAAGCTTCTACGAGAAGAAAAGGATGTGTTAGGGGACCAAGTAGCAACACTACAAACGCAGGTGGATGCACAGAATCAAGTCGTGAGGAAACTGGAAGAGAAAGAGAGGGTGTTACAAAATAATCTATCGCTAGTTGAGAAAGAGATGAATTGTAGGCAACAGGCGCTAGAATTACACAAGAGAAAGGTGGGTATCATTGGGGTCAAGCTAACCCTGTGACCTTCTTTAAGACGACACGTGCGGTCCAGGGACCGAAAAGTATTTTCTGAAATTATCATCAAATCTTTAACCCACCAATTGGTATATCAAGTAAAGGCAGGTAAAAGTCATTATTTTCACAAGAAGATCTGAAAGACATTTCACAGGTTTTCTGAAATTATCATCAAATCTTGAACCCACCAATTGGTATATCAAGTAAAGGCAGGTACAAGTCAATATTTTCAGTTTTTCACAAGAATATCTGAAAGACATTTCACATGTTTTTATTGTGGCAGTGACTGTGCTTGTAATCATTAACCATGCAGTTTAGCATACAATGCTTTATGCTATGCTTAGAAATTTTATTGTATGCTCATTGTATGGGCCAGGCAGGTTAATGACATCATGCTATATTAAATATGGAAATCTAAGACTGTACACTTAATATATTACTGTAAAGTAGAAATTTTCGTGAGGATTTTTTTCATGAATTTTGCGAACTGATCCTGAAATGCGAAAATAAAAACTCACAAAATTTATATTCATTTACCGTTCAAAGTTTTTACAAAAAAACAAAAACATAACAAAGCAACAACAACATACGAGCAAAGTAGGCAGTCATGGTAAATCTGTGAGTGTTAAGTTGTTGACTTGGAAAGCTTATTCATTTAGCCAGCTAAACCATGATCGATGTCAATAGTTTTGTGTGTTGGCTCATTCCAGTGAAAATTGAACTTTTTTTGACTTCAAGCAAAAAATCAGCTTTTTTATTTGACCACATAAGCAGGTTTTTCAGTCATACGTTAATTACTTGGTATGTGAAAAGTATTTTCTAATCAGAAATTTTAAAGTATCTCTATCCGTGCATGAATGAGCACATGTTTTAAATAAAAAATGTTACAAACATTACCAAAAAGTTACGCTAAAATGTCACAATCGTTACCAAACAAAACATTGCATTAAAAGAAATCCTGCCGATTGAATTTCCTACCACTTTTATGGAATATTTTTAAATTTGTTACTCATCTTCTGTGAAAAGTGCAATAAAAAATTTGCTAACATGTCAGAGAATTTTTACTTTGAAGTCATTTGGAGCAACCAAAAAAACATTTCTGTGCTATGTCACAAACGTTACCAAATATTACATGAAGTTTATTCAGTATTTTGGCAATTATTTTAATCTTTAAACACCTGCATGTCTTGATCCCACCAGTGAGCACCACTATCAACAACAAACTCGTAGATGTAATGTTTATGCTAGGCTCTGTGGCCATTTGAAAGTGAAATTTTTCAATTTTTCGGTCACTAATAATTTGGAATCACTCTGTTGTCATTGCCAGGCGTTGGACGTATCCCAGGCCCAAGCAGATTGCCAGTGTAAATTAGACAGAATCAACGGTCAGATTGATGAACTACAGAGAGCCGTCAGAGAGAAAGCCAGTGCTGTTGAACAAGAAAACCACAAATTCAGAAGAGCACAGGTAAGGCCTAAAAAAATGATTTGTTTCAAGTAACGTGCATGAAAAATGCAATGCAGGGTGCAAATTTTTTATAGGTAAGGCCAAAAAAAAGAAATGCTTTGTTTCTAGTAACATGCATGAAAATGCAATGCAGGGTGCACATTTTTTATAGGTAAGGCAAAAAAACAGAAATGATTTGTTTCTAGTAACATGCATGAAAATGCAATGCAGGGTGCAAATTTTTTATCATTAATTATATCAAATCTTCAGATTCAGATATATTTTATTTGCTATGTATCGCGGCTAAAAAGCCGAATTGAACATACAAAATTACATGAAATACTATACAATACAAGAAAAACAAGAAAAAAGATCATTGAAGGCAGTGAATTAATGAAGTAGGTGATAGGACTGTTGGCAAATCTATCCGTCCGCGCAAAGTATCGGGAGACCTGTTCATCATTCCTCAGACTTCTGCTACGGCAATCCTTTCTTCTGGGAGGAAGGAGACCACTGGTACGCACACTATTAGACAGTGATTTGGCAAAAGTCACACAGTGTGCCTTCCTCCTGGAAGAGAGGCATTCCAAATCAATCTTCAAGATGGAAACACATTCAAGCTAGTTACAGAGTGTCGGTCGTGGTGGTCGTATAACCAGCGTGACATCGAACACTTTAAGTGCGCAAACTCAACCTTGTCGCATGTGGAAAATTTTGCGACAAGCCGATATATTGATTTACCTGTCATAATGGTCACAACAACACAATATTTTGAGTTGGAATAAATTTGACATTTCTTGCAACAGACCATCGCAGCAATATGCATATGTGTCTTGCTACATTACGACAACTCAAAATTGCAAATGCTTCGTCGTCTGCCGCAACTACAAGCTTAGTCGTCTGGCAACAACAGCTACTCTGAAACCACCTTATAACAGTCAGTATCTGTAAAAGTGTACCATGTGGTGATTCATAAGTCATAAGTTCAACGTCTAAAAAATACAGTGATTTAGTATTGTACCAACATGATATAGCTGTGCTTTCTATTATTTTTGGTTTGGTCAAAAACGTATTTTAAAACCTCCAGTCTTAAAAAAAAAACCACAATTTGGATCTCATTTGCATTTCATGTTACGTTGACTCGAAGCATTAGCGACCTGAAGTCAACAGCATGCAAATTCTTTTTTCTTTTCCAATTGCTGGCTATATGTAGGTGATGACCCTTTATTCCAATATTGAAAAGTATGTATGTTAAATTTGTAACCTTATTGGAATACTTATCATTGAAATGTCATTTGCCCTAGTGATCCAATATAAAATATGAGCAAACAATGTACTGTCATCGCATATTGAACGACCCTTGTATGTTTTGCCTTATTCAGGAGGAGAGTCAGAGTTTACGTCGTAAAATTGAGAGATATAAACGCATGGAGTTAGCTAGTACAACAGATGAAGTACTCATGGAGGAAGTCAGGACTTACAAGGTTAGTGCTCGCAATTTCAAATTTGTGATCGATTACATCTATATCATCCATTAGTCTAATTATATATATCAGGCCAATTTAAAGGTAGATGTCCGATTTGTGACCGTCCAGCCCAAAACAGCAGTAAATGCCAGCTCTTGTCATTTTCACTTTCTTAATTATTTGCAAAGACCATGCTTTAAGGATTAAAATGACACCT
>JXSR01S074211.1:56737-67401 GCA_000969725.1 Ophiothrix spiculata | reverse complement strand
GTAACCTGACCGACCCTATTTTTACCCCGACCCTAAATATTTTTATTTATTTTTGAACATGGTAAAAAACCTCCAAATCCCAACTTTGATGGGAATCTATTCATGGGGACCCATGATACGACTTGCAGGACATTCAAAATGACAAATAAAAGATGTGGTACAGAAAAGGTGAAGATGTTTTTGTATATGTGTCGTATATTTTGAGATTTTGTATGTGAAACATAGACTTTAAAAAAAGTCCGACCTACCCTATTTTCTATGTTACGCCAATCAAACAATTATTTTTTTTACCTAAGTCATGTTTTGATAAGTTCCATAGTGACAGCTGTCATCACAAGGCACACAATAAGAGATTGCCCGCCGCTGGCGTCTGCCGTCCACAATTCTTGTCCAGAGCAAATATTGGAAACCGTATGCCCTATGTTGATGATATTTAGTGAGAGGGTAGGGCTGGGGCTGAACTGGCCCTGCGTACAATTTGAGCACAAACTATGCATATAAAAGTACCTAATTTGCATAATATATGCATAAGTTTATCTCCTGAACCGTAAGGGCTATGGTAATGAAACTTGGTGACTTTACCAAGTTTTAGGTTCAGGTGTAGAACACATGACAGTGTCACCTTTTGGGGTGTGGTCAAGGTCATTTGAGGTCAAATTTCAGAAATGTTCAAAAAGTTGACCTGAAGTCATCCGAGGTCATTTCAAGGTCAAGATCATAATTCATGAACCCCTGACCCCATATGAATTAAACTTGGACCTTAGATAGCCCTTGGTCAAGGTCAGTCATGGTCAGAAGGTCATTGTGAGGTCAATTCAGGGTCAAAAATTGACCGGAGGTCACTTCATGATCATAGCCATAAGTTCTTGACTCTTTTATGATAAGTCTTTACCCATTGGGCCTATTACCCATGGTACTGCATAGATTTGACTTGTACCTCTAAGCAAGACTGCTGGTTCACAAACCATCTTGTAATAATAAATGTGACCCGTCATATGGAAAGGTACCTTAAGGTCGGCATAGTCAATTACGAGATACGGGCAATTGAAGCAGAGCATATATAGTCAAAAATCACGTCCAAGGTCGAATTTCTAATTTCATCAGAAACGTTACCTTTGAAGTGTATTCTATCATATTAATCAGGTTCCAACATCCACAACATAAGACAAATGTTCTTTCAATATGACGGGTCACAAATATGCTAACATTATTTTCTTTGGTTTCTTAACTGTTTCAGGAGCAGCTAACATGCCCATGCTGTAAGAAGGGAAGGAAAGATGTGGTGTTGACCAAGTGCTTCCATGTGTTCTGCTTTGACTGTATCAAAACACGCTATGAAACGCGCCAACGAAAGTGTCCCAAGTGCAATCACGGCTTCGGTGCCAATGACTACCACAGAATATGGTTAGACTGAAACTGGTGGTGTCATTGTTATGTAAATATCAAATTTAGTCCATTCTTTGTGTTCCGTGATCACAGGCAACAGATTGCATTTTATGTTTCCAGTGGTTGTTTTTTTAATTTTACTGATAGATTGGGAACTGCCACTAGCAACATGAGTTTTTATTTTTTCAAGCCAGTACACTTATATAGAAATAAAAGTGTGTAATGTACTCTGAAAAATACTGTTGCATTCTGGGCAGGACCAAATCGCACCATGCATGAACATCAAACCTTTCAAATCGATCACCAAGTCACACAGCAACAAAACAGTCAAAATGAGCGAGCTCACAAGTATCGCATGAGTTACGTGTGAACTTTAAACTCAGTGCATGCACAAAAGGTGTAAAAATGAAAAGGTGTTCTGCAGGCGACTTAAGTCAGTATTTCAAATAGGCATTTTCGGATATCTTCGGAGGTAAATCAATATCAAGGGTTGAGAGCCACAAGGCCGTATTTGCAAGTCAACAATTCCCCAAACAAAAGGTTTCAAGACCTGATGGTGCTTTCATGAAGAATGATCTATCACACTTGTGTATAAGATCCTTCATCTGCAAATATCAATTTGGTCTTTAAATCTTGTTCTCAGATATGAACTAGTGATTACGGGGATGTTCCGCACACTTGGGTAGCAAAATCAGGCTCTCTGGTATGCCAATGGGTTCTTTTTCTTTGCAAAATGTGATTTTTTGATGGGTCTGTTTTTCAAATTTTTCTAAAATTTGTGACAAAATGGCGCTAATTTTGGGGTTTTTTTTTTCTAAATTTCAAGCAAAAATCAGGATATTCCTGCCAAATTTGCGTAAATTTTCGGAGAAAATTTTAATTTTTGTATAAACTCGACTCAAAATGTTGGGAATTTGGTATATGGATGGGTCCCTTTTTCTTAACAGTTGGTACATACATGGATGGTACTTCGGATTTCCCAGTGGCACACCCCTACCAAAACCAAACTTGAGTACACCCCCCCCCCCCCGGGCCCTCAACTCTCAATATGTTTCTTCCTGAGAGTAACACCTGAAACAGATGGTTGACGGTTTGTTATCTGAGAACACAAGCAGTCACAAAATGAATTGAACAGTTTAGCCAGATCTTCTCCTTGTGATATTTTTGTGATCCTGGAACACAAAGTATGGTCAAAAATTGATATTTTTCCCATTTTATCCAGATGTTCTAATGGTATTTCTGTGATCTTGAAATACAAATTATGGTCGAAATGAGACCTTTGCCCATTTTATTCAGATGCTCTCCTAGTGATGTTTCTATTTATTTTTGAAGCCTGTATAAATTTACTCTCAACGATGCATATTTTTTGAGATACTGGAGTTTAGAAAACTTCTTGTCTGATCAGATACTGGAGTTCAGAAAACTTCTTGTCTGTACCAGCTGAATGCTCAGCCTATGAAGATGTTAGTACATTGTATCTCGCTTTCTTATTAAAAATTGTGTTGTAGCCAAAGAACTTATATTAGAGAAGCGGCCCTCACTGCCATCTTAACCCTAGTTCTGCCGCTAAAAACTCCTTGCCAAAAAACTTTAACAAAAAAACGCATGAAAATCGGATATTCCTACGATTTTTTAGGACATTTTGATTTGTGCCTATATTTTCCGTACAAATGCTGATTTTTCACATTTTGGTAGTTATGACTTCACAGTGATGTCATACATTTACGGATGACCTTGATTTTGGTATCAATGGAAAGAGGGGACTGATACCTTATCCATTGGTACCAACATCGATGGTCAGGGGACTCGCTTTAAAACATTTAGGGGTGTTCTCCGTATAATATGTTTGTGAAAATCGCTCCGTATAACAAGGGTTACTGTCTCTGATGGAGCCGAGTTATTGTATCTCTGGATATGTTTGGCCAGACATCCAGGCAGATTGTATAAATCTTCACTTGATGCGTGTACATTTTGTTTTACGTGCAAACCGTGTCTGCGTTTCAAGTAGCGCCTATTGCGACATGCTTTGATCAAAGTACGCTAATTTCCCCGCTAATCTGTTTCAAGGACTCTCAATGTGTGGCACGCTGAACCATAAAATGCCGGAGGTACAAGAACTCACGCGCCATGGGCGACAATCCAAGATGGCCGCTATGCCATGAGATATACGCCGCGATCAAATCAAAATGGCGTTGAGTGCTGATTCCTCTTTTTTAATTTCCTTGGTTGTAAAAGACTATTTTTGATCTTTAAAAGATGCTGATGTTATACTTTTCAGCACAGTGTATTGGTAGAGAAAGCATTTCAATGTTTGTAATGAAAACCTATGAAAAAGAGCACTTATAATGGCACTGTGCTTACGACGGCATTGTCTACACATATATCACATCCAAAATTCATGGCGGTTGATGCTATACATATATTATTCCAATATGTACTATATTCTTGCAGCACTGGTAACATATGGCTCTCTTAACAGAATGATTTTCAAATAAGCAGGTTGTCGTGAACAAAAGTAAAATTTGACTGTCTTCATGCGTCACTCGTTCGCGGGTTTTTTCTTTCCGACGCTTGTTATACAGATGCAATTATTTACGCATGTATTTGCAGAGCGTGATTTGTTTATGAAACGCTCCATGCTATATAATCACTATCAGGAAGTGAAATGAATACAGTTAAAATATAAAATATCAATGTAAGATATTGTGTGTGATAATGCATGGATAGTTCCAAGCAGTATTACAATTTACTCGGATAAGAAAGGAAGGCACCTTATGGGACTGACAGGATGAAATGTTGCCATGTCCAAAATAAGATGGGTGGGTGTTTGGGGGGGGGGGCTACTTAATACAAAAGGGTTAATGGAACATTCTTCACATAACTTTTGAAAATTTATGCTAAAATAGTGCAGATTTGGGCAAAAACATGTGATTTAAAAAAAAAAATGACTCGAAATTTGAGAGGTTTGGTATAATTATACACAACAGGGTTAGTACGGATCCTTGAAAGTACTTGAATTTTATTTTGCAATTTCCAGGCCTTGAAAGTCCTTGAAAAACTTACTTTATCAAAAAAAGTCCTGGAATTTTTGAATGTCAGACATGTTAAAAATTAATATGATAAAAGAATTTACCATGCAATTATTTCTATTTCTATCCAAAAATGAGCAAAACAAATTTATTTTATTTTGTTGACACATTCCGTTGGCCGCCGCTGATAAGGGGAAAAGTTCTTGAATGTCCTTGAATTCTTCTTGGAAAAGTCCTTGAATTTTGTAAATGAAAAAGTGTACTAACCCTGTAATATGAATGGTCCACTTTTTCTTGAAAATTGGTATTTGGCTTTTTCAAATTTCACAGAGGTATGTCCCTACCCAAAACATATTTGAGCACCCCAACCCCTTAAGGTTTTCACATCTTCTACTGTATGCTGTATGCACCTATCAAGGGTGTCGAAATCTCTTACAATTGTGGGGTAAGGGTTTTATTAGGAATGAAGTTGTGGCAACTGTGGCATACAGCATAAAATTGTGGTGTAATAAACCTTTTCAAAATCCACTCGGAAATCTCCGGAACGTCGATCACATGGCCGTTTTATCAACCAAACACGTATGAGCTTATTAGCATATATGATTTTGTAAACAAACTTTTCCGAAAATTGTGTCGCATTTTCAGCTCAATAAAAGTGAAAAATAATATATTCAGACACATACATGGTTAGAGGCATCAATTCTGAACAACTTTTGGCTGGGGGCACCATATATGCTCACTCACAGAAAGTGTGAAATTTGCATTTGAAATCGTCTGATTAAGCTTACAATTGCCAGTCACTCAGAGCGCACCACACTGAAACTTCAGTAAAAGTGACTCAGTAGTGCTAACCTTACTTACAAGTTCGAATTCGTACGCAACCAGTTAACGAGAATGTGAACTTTACTTTCTGACTATTGTGTTGAAGAGTCACTTTTTCAGTCGGCAATTGCCGGAAAGTGTAAAATCAGGTTCGGAAATTCTCAGAAAGTTGTTTTTTGAAAAGGTCTATTGTTTTATCAGGAATGAAGGTGTGGCAACTGTGGCATATAACCTAAAATTGTGGAGAAATGGTTTTATGTTGAATGAAGTGGCAACTGTGGCATACAGAATAAAATTGTGGGGAAACTGTTTTATCTGGAATGAAGTTGTGGCAACTGTGGTATTCAGCCCTTGCAAGAGACTTCAAACTTCAACTTTGATGTAGAGGTGTCAGCCAATTGAAACATGGGAATTAATTTGTAATTGCTAAATGAATAATGAATGTTAAGGCCCTTCAACATTAGGGCCATTATGGTGTTTAAATAAATTTGATAGAAAAAAGACATATGGTATGATATGGAAAAATGCGATTTCTATATATATAAATCAATCAAGCACATTTGTAGTGATGATTTTATTTCAGAATGGATTAGTCTTTGATATAACAATTCATGATCAGTGTGATTTAAAATCATCTTAATTCATCTCTTAAATTATGTACAATATATGAGTTTTTTTATTTAATTTATTTGTAAGTTTGTCAAACTGTCTATTTTGTTGTTCTTGTTTTGTAAACATTTTAACACTTGTTTTCTATAGTAGAAACTTTACCGATATAGATGACCAGTGTGTTTTTGGTGTTTAAACACTTAAAAATCCTACATGTTGATATCAAGGCAAGGCATATTTCAGACCAAGTATTCTTAAGGTCCCATCAGAATTTAGGGTTTGGGGTAGGGTTAGGGTATGTTTAGGGTCTGGGGTTAGTGAGTTAGGGTCGGGTCATGGGTCAAGTTTTTGATGGGACCCAAAGAATACTTTTTTCTGATATTTCCCAAACTATATATTCATATGTAAGGTGGACTTTGGCTACATACATTATGGAGCAACTTTAATAGGTCTTACCTAAAATTATTGCAAAAATTCTTTTTAGTTCTTGTAGGATGATATTGATGTGCACGTTTGTTGAGATTGAAGCAACTCTTTCTGCAATATATGTGCTTGATAGCCCTATAAACCTTGGAAGTATGTAACAAGCAATCGTACTCTCTTAAGAGATCCATAACGTATTCTACAACATTGTGAACTGGTGGTTTTGTATTATGTAAGAGACTGGTAATGATTGATTAAGGCCAAATCACTGCGTATTAATATTTTTTGTACATGAGTCACTCATAATTTTGATATTGTATTTACTACATAAACAAACATTGAACATTAAGTCATTTGAATATTCAGCAAGATTGAGAAAGTGGTTATGATTCGAAAAGTATGGACTACGGCGTTGGAGCACAATTAGGCCACAACTTATGCGGCCGACAGTAACCTGGCCACAGCCTTAATTTTCAAAAATGGCGACCGTAGGCTTGATTATGCACCTCTAAATAATTTCAAAACATTGAATGATTATTTTACAATAGTTCTGAGGTGAACAATCAAACCTTCGGTCGCCATTTTGGAAAATTAAGACTGTGGCCAGGTTGCGGCCGGCGGCACAAAGTTGTGGCCTTATTGTGCTCCAACGCCTAATTTACTTTCCCATGTGGTCATTTTGGTTTATGTGCATTAATTGGCTGCTTGCTGCATACTTTAAGGTTTATAGAGTAGAGTCCATCCAACCCAAATGTGGGTTAATTAATTATAAGCTATATTTTTAATGTAATGATGTAAACTAAGCTGGCAAGTTTTAACCCTTTCCAGTCTGACCACTTTTTCTGCCCCAGGCTGACGCCATTTTACCTGTAATCTGACACCTTAAGTAAATTAAATTTATATTTAGAAATATTCTACATAATTCAATGAAACATCAGCCTAATAGACCGTTATGAACTGTATACATTGCCTGTGATAGTGTTTTGGAAGGTTAGAGGTCATGAAATTAGTTATACTTCAGTGTTAGTTAGGGCGTCGCTCAGACGCCCTGTTAGAGGTCATGAAATTAGTTATACTTCAGTGTTAGTTAGGGCGTCGCTCAGACGCCCTACGCCTGAGCTGGCAGTAATTTATGGCGTCGCTCAGACGCCCTACGACAGGAAAAGGTTAAGCAATACAGAAAAAAATGGAAAAGCATGGATGCCAAGCAAGAGTTTAAAAGAAAAATCAGATATATTGGTATTCAGTATTTTTACCAAACATTCCAGCAAAGTTGACACAATTTGACAAAATGTAATAAAAACAGTCACAAAGTATTTGAGTTCTTGTCAAGAGTGCAAAAACACTTGAATTAAGAAGATTCTTCTGCAATATGTTGTTGCATTTTTGTGCTTGTATGTTTGTGGCATTGCTACCATTTTTTGTTTACTTGCGTCAATGTGTAAGCTTAATTGACATGAAAATGCATGTAAATTGTAGGCACAGAAAAAAGTTACGACGTTTAAGAGCGCAGAAAAATTGCCAGCCTATTCTAAACATTATAACCCTGGTAAAATGAAACACACTTTGCTTAATTGAATGCCATATATTCTAGATCAGGGGTTCTCAACTAGTTCTTAGAATGCGCCACATAAATGAGAAAATTGTAGGCTAAAGCGCTACATGCATCTGTTTTTCAGTGCATTTCTAATGTATTTCCTTTTTTTGAGAGAGAGCAAAAGCACCAATCCAGCTGTAACAGTTAAAGCGCCAAATTTGGCATGTGCGCCGCTAATTGAGAATGCCTGCGCTAGATCATGTACGTAATGCATGGTTAGGTCATTGAAAAACTGTTTATGAGTCCATCAGTCAGAGTCGAAGAGCGACTCAAGATGAAACTTGTATATTTCTGTAAAGTTTGTTGAACAAAAATGGAGATATCACTCAAGGCATATTTTGTATGTTACTACAAAAGTCAGAAGACTGCAGAATTAGGCCTATTTTTGGAAATTTTCCGAACATAAATGTTCATATTTCATGTGTATGCACAAAACAACTGATTTCTCCATTTTTTACCGAAACCTCTGTCCGAGGCTAAAAGTGTTACTGTTTATCCTGAAAACTTATTGCCCTTTTTTTGATTAGGCCAAAAAAAAGTTTGTCTCAAAGCTGATGAGTGATTTGAGAAGTAATGCGAAATGTGTGATGTGTTTTTTCCAAGATTCCAAACTATATTCGGTCACCCAAAACTACATTTTTTCTGTTCACCGTACATTTCTTTAACAATTCATATTTAATGGAAGGCTATTCTTGGAGAGTGACAGTTCCATTCCTAACCATGACTGCAATAATTGTTGTGTTAGTTGTGATTTAGTATGAGGGTTGTTCTTTACACAATAAATACAACACAAAAGTTGTAGTAACGCACACTCAATGTTGACACAAGAACACAATGTCTGCAAAGGACGAATAGATGATGAGCTGCAGTTGCAATCTTTCTCATACTAGCTTGCCGCAAGATTTTGGACGTATCGAAGTTGAAATATGAATTCGTTTTGGGTGAGAAAAAAATCAAATTTTTTTGGGAAAATATTTTTTTTTTAAATCTTGAAATAAAAAAATCCGATTTTACAAATGTGCGCGTCAGCTATGAGACAAATTTCTTCTTCTTTTTTTTTTTGGACTTATTTCTCCATTTTGTAATAATGGAGATAAAATATGCCATAATGAATATCAAAGGAATAAATTAAGATTTGTAAGACCTACAATTTGTGAAACATGTTGTGGATATGAAGTATAATTGGTTGAAATTGTAAGCAACAGATTCAGATTGGTTGTAGAAAATGGTAAGGGTTGTATCATTTTATCACCATCTTCTAGTATTAATAACTGATTGCTTTTAATATGATGTTTGTGAATCAGGCACAAGTACGATTAGGCAAGAGTCCTGTTTTGATATGACAAGTCAGACATGTGCTCTCCTTATATGTGGCAATTTCACCTATTTGAAAAGTAGTTTCTCAAGGTCAAGAATGTAAATGTTTCCATGAAAATATCCACTTTTACTGTTGTAGTGCACTGTTATATTGGTTGCCATTAGTTACCGACTCTTGGCACAGAATCCTGATCCTAATTGAGCTGGTCTCATGCTTCTACTTTTGCTACTCTTCTTGACATGTGTGGTTTCAACCCAGGGGGACCGCTGTGGATGGCAATTGGTACTCGTGCTCACCATAAAAAATGGTGTAAAAAAAAATGGTCTACATTTTTGGAAAAAGGGGTAGATTTTAGCTAAATTTATGCCATTTAGGGTTGTAAATTCAAGCTACCTCCACCAATAAGGGTCCCTTTTCACTTTAAGTCACTCAGTTGAGTATCGTGCTGTACACGTTCCGCATAAAATTGTCTAAAAACAAGAGAAAATAAGCATGGCTCCATGTAATGATCAAAAAACTTCAATTGTATACATTTTAATACCTAATTTGTAAGAAAAAGGTATTACAATCATACACCGTTACGTCATTTGGGATGCGATTTACCCCATTAAGGGTCAAATTTTGAAGCACTCTGACGAGTATGAGTACCACTTTAGTATCCGAGCAGCCCTCAGGTTTCAACTCATAAACTTTTGTTGGTCAGTCCAAAGAATTATATTTTTTGGTGTTAATTTTCTTAACCTATATTTGGCATGCGATTCCAAAATGTCTTTAAAGACTATACTTTGATCAACACCAAATAGGCGGGCCTCTTCACATCGTGAATTGATACAGCTAAGCGCATGCGTAGCTGAACACAGCACAACTGCAGGAAAAGCAGCACACGTTTTACCTTGTGAATCGCGTGTCAGTATCTACGGCGTGATGTTAGTGGGATTATGTTTACTTGCGGATGAAGAAAAGCCTCAGAATTCCTGCCTATTTAGTGTTGATCAAAGTATAGGTCCATATCATATAAACATGATAAAGGCAATCTGTGTTTTGGCTGAGGAAAAGCCAAAGCCAATATTTTATTTCGTGACTCGAAAACCCAACACTGGAAAAAATGAATTCTGGTGTACATCTCACATATTCAATGAAGTTTTCTAGTCAAAAAAAATTGGCTTTCCATAACACAGGAGTGAAAAATGTCCATGGTCTTAAGTAGTCTCATTCCAGAATGTTCCATAAACAAATGGTATATTCCAGAATGTTCCATGAATAAATGGTATATTCCAGAATGTTCCATTACTAAATTGGAAATTCCAAGGCCAAGTTTTTGTGTTTATTTTATGTGTCGTTGGCAGTCAAACTGGTGTCCTATAAAAGAGTTCACATTACTGATATCTCTTGTACAAAAAGTTAAGATTTATATTTTGTTGAACATATTATTATGTTTGCTTACTTCTAGTAATGAAGAAATAAAATTAGTAAAATACAA
>JXSR01S074211.1:0-16838 GCA_000969725.1 Ophiothrix spiculata | reverse complement strand
GTGCTAAAGGTGGGTGCTATGTAGAAAAATTGCGCACAAAAATGGTTGGCTGTAATAAATTGTAAAGAAGTTCTGTTCCTTATGAACCAAGAAGTTTTATTGGCAGGCCATCTCTGCCAAATGGTACTAAAGGTGGGTGCTATGTAGAAAAATTGCACAGAAAAATGGTTGGCTGTAATCAATTGTAAAGAGGTTCTGTTCCTTATGAAGCAAGAAGTCTTATTGGCTGGCCATCTCTACCAAATGGTGCTAAAGGTGGGTGCTATGTAGAAAAAATGCACAGAAAAATGGTTTGCTGTAATAAATTGTAAAGAGGTTCTGTTCCTTATGAACCAAGAAGTCTGATTGGCTGGCCATCTCTACAAAATGGTGCTAAAGGTGGGTGCTATGTAGAAAAATTGTACAGAAAAATGGTTGGCTGTAATAAATTGTAAAGAGGTTCTGTTCCTTATGAACCAAGAAGTCTTATTGGCTAGCCATCTCTACAAAATGGTGCTAAAGGTGGGTACTATGTAGAAAAATTGTACAGAAAAATGGTTGGCTGTAATAAATTGTAAAGAGGTTCTGTTCCTTATGAACCAAGAAGTCTTATTGGCTGACCATCTCTACAAAATGGTGCTAAAGGTGGGTGCTATGTAGAAAAATTGTACAGAAAAATGGTTGGCTGTAATAAATTGTAAAGAGGTTCTGTTCCTTATGAACCAAGAAGTCTTATTGGCTGACCATCTCTACAAAATGGTGCTATGTAGAAAAATTGTACAGAAAAATGGTTGGCTGTAATAAATTGTAAAGAGGTTCTGTTCCTTATGAACCAAGAAGTCTTATTGGCCGGCCATCTCTACCAAATGGTACTAAAGGTGGGTGCTATGTAGAAAAATGCACAGAAAAATGGTTGGCTGTAATAAATTGTAAAGAAGTTCTGTTCCTTATGAACCAAGAAGTCTTATTGGCCGGCCATCTCTACCAAATGGTGCTAAAGGTGGGTGCTATGTAGAAAAATTGCGCACAAAAATGGTTGGCTGTAATAAATTGTAAAGAAGTTCTGTTCCTTATGAACCAAGAAGTCTTATTGGCTGACCATCTCTACAAAATGGTGCTAAAGGTGGGTGCTATGTAGAAAAATTGTACAGAAAAATGGTTGGCTGTAATAAATTGTAAAGAGGTTCTGTTCCTTATGAACCAAGAAGTCTTATTGGCCGGCCATCTCTACCAAATGGTACTAAAGGTGGGTGCTATGTAGAAAAATGCACAGAAAAATGGTTGGCTGTAATAAATTGTAAAGAAGTTCTGTTCCTTATGAACCAAGAAGTCTTATTGGCTGGCCATCTCTACCAAATGGTGCTAAAGGTGGGTGCTATGTAGAAAAATTGCGCTCAAAAATGGTTGGCTGTAATAAATTGTAAAGAAGTTCTGTTCCTTATGAACCAAGAAGTCTTATTGGCTGGCTATCTCTACCAAATGGTGCTTAAAGGTGTAGGTTCCGATCACATTCTCATCCCCCAGGGCTTGACCAGAAGTAGTATATTTTTTGATGCCAAATGAAAGCCCATATTTTTCAAATTATAAATCCAAAATTTCACCTGAAAATTCTTTATAGTTTCAGAGATATAGAACAAAATGTAAAATTAATTGGTATACATATTTTCCATTTCTTTTGTATTTACATAACAGCCTCATCCCCAGGGTTGCATACTTTGTTTTGCCTCCCAAGAGAAAACAAGACACATGCTAAGGTGGAAACCTTGAACAAAGTATTTAAGAGGTCAAGGTCAATCAGTATAAAGAGAATTAAACACATCCTAAAATAGGAACCTACACCTTTAAGGTGCACCACTGTTTGATGTGTTCATTTATTAATTTTTCGACAAAAATGCACTGTTAGAATACATGCAGACCCTTAAAAGTGTTTAAATTAGTTATAGGATTAGATGTTGAACTGTAATATTTGTTTCCAAATTTAATTTCACATTTTATATCAAAAAATGCTCTTTTCAGATCAAAAAACATCATTTTTAGCCCAGATTTTAGAATGTCATTATTGGTGGCGCTATTCATTTTTTTGAAATTGATTATATGCATATTGCATAAATTAAACATTTGTTGTGTGAATTTAACATGAATAAAAAAAACATTTTTGGTCTCCTTTACCTAATACATGTGGCAAATGTCCAAACTAAGGGTCATAGACTGACAAAACCTGGAAACTTAATTTATAGAAATAGCGCCACCAATAATGTGCCTTTAGCATTAAATGGCTATATATTATTAGTGATCAAACAGTGGTGGGTGGGTGATAAGTAGAAAAATTGCACACAATGGGTGCTATGTAGAAAAAATGGTTGGCTGTAATAAATTGTAAAGAAGTTCTGTTCCTTATGAACCAAGAAGTCTTATTGGCTGGCCATCTCTACCAAATGGTGCTAAAGGTGGGTGCTATGTAGAAAAATTGCGCACAAAAATGGTTGGCTGTAATAAAGTAAAGAAGTTCTGTTCCTTATGAACCAAGAAGTCTTATTGGCTGGCCATCTCTACCAAATGGTGCTAAAGGTGGGTGCTATGTAGAAAAATTGCACAGAAAAATGGTTGGCTGTAATAAATTGTAAAGAAGTTCTGTTCCTTATGAACCAAGAAGTCTTATTGGCTGACCATCTCTACCAAATGGTACTAAAGGTGGATGCTATGTAGAAAAATTGCTAAGAAAAATGGTTGGCTGTAATAAATTGTAAAGAGGTTCTGTTCCCTATGAACCAAGAAGTCTTATTGGCCGGCCATCTCTACCAAATGGTACTAAAGGTAGGTGCTATGTAGAAAAATTGCACAGAAAATGGTTGGCTGTAATAAATTGTAAAGAGGTTCTGTTCCTTTTGAACCAAGAAGTCTTATTGGCCGACCATCTCTACCAAATGGTACTAAAGGTGGGTGCTATGTTGAATAATATGTCAAAGAAAGGGATTGATGAAAAATTAATTTGGCTGCAAAGATAAATTTTGTAGACTTTGTCATTCACCTCCAATGCAATGTTTCATGCCAGGGAGTAACATGGAACAGCCTCAATTGACCAATCAAGAGGACAGGATTCTAGTCTGTGACATCAGTGCGTCCAACAGAATAGACGCTGCTGCAGGCGTCACACCACAATAGGGCTTCCCATTGACTTACTGTACAAAATGGCTTCCTAAAAACACCCGAGAACTCAATAATAAAGCAACTGGTTGCTTCAACACTGCCTTTTCTCAGATGATTATGATCTCTTCTAACACAAAATGATGATAAAAGTACACCTTCAAGGCAAAATTTTCGAGAAACTGGACGCTGAAGTATAACGCCCCCTATCACCGACAGCCGAATTTTGTATTTCCAGAATCAAGCGCAAATTAAGGAAAACCCTTTAAATTTACCAAATTAATCTGGAGATCAAAAATGGCATCAGATCATCTTTAAATAAACCTAACTTTATAATTAGAACAAAATATTGACCAAACATATTGCCCTTCTATACGTTTTGAACTCCTGTTTTTAGAAGGGCAGTCAATTTTGCCGATTTTAGAAATGCCGGATTGCGAGTGCTAAATATTTAGTGTTGTGCGCCCTGAACACACAGACACGGTTTACATGTGAAGTAAAATGTACACGCAGTCTATGCATAAAGTGAAGGCCTACACAATTTGCCAAGTAATAGGCCTTTTCAAAACACAACTTTCTGAGAATTCGCGTAGCTGATTTTACACTTTCCGGCAATTGCCGACAGAAAAAGTTGCTCATTAACACAATACCCAGAATGTTACTTCCACATTCACATTAACTGACAGCGTACAAATTCGAACTTGTAATTAGGGTTAGTTATGTGACTTGAAATCTTAAGCTTAATCAGCCGATTTCAAATGGAAATTTCACTCTTTATGTCGGTGAGCGTTGGGTACCACCAGCCAAAAGTTGTTCAGAATTAGTGCATCTAATAATGTATGGGTCTGGTTATACTTAGTTTTCACTTTAATTGCAATGAAAATGCAAGAGAAATATGTCGACAAAATTCAGCATACTAATGAGCTTGTACGTGATTGGTTGAAAAAATGGCCACGTGATCGTCGTTCTGGAGATTTCCGAATGGATTTTGAAAATGTCTATAGGGCCTGTTTACAAATGAATCAATTACTCTGCTCCATGAGGGACAACAAGATGGCAGCTAGCACCCCTTCTCAATTTTACTTTTTTGTTCATTCCCGCAATATTGTATCGTTTTCTATTTGGATGAACAAGATCATGTGAGTGCAAGAAAGTCGTATCTGCAATAGCTGCCGTTTGTCATTAATCTGGATTGCACATGGTCTAATCTCCATTCTTGGGTCAGTGGTGCTTGAAATGGTTCTTCAGGTGACACCATCACCTGAAGAACCATTTCAAGAACCACTGACATAAGACGGAATATTTGAGGGATTTTTTATATTCTTGTGACAAAGTATAAAATAAAAATAACTTAGGGCAGCTTTTGCAGATATGACTTTCTTGCACTCACATGACGAATTAATAGTCTCCATCCCATCTCCCTTAAGGACTCGGCATTTCCGATGACTCCATGAGTGTAACTGGTTTATTATCCACACATATTTTATCAGACTGCAAATGGACAGAAATGCACTAGAAACAATTTTCAAAAGACCAAGATATAAATTAAGACTTGATAGCATAAGTTGTGTTTTAAAGGACTATTCCCAGAAGGAGTGTGTACAAGTTAGCAACTGAAAGTTTCCTGAATTCATACATGCCAAATTGCACAATACTTCTGTAACTCATATTTTGGGTTACAGTTGGACTTTGTGTGAGCATGCAAACATTTGTGACATTGTATGATATTATTTTGTTCATTTTGAACAGGAGAAAATGGAGCAGTGGTTAACCAATCTGAGATATACAGTGGAAAAACAGGCACGGTCCAAGGCCAGGAATTATGAACTCACTGATGGTAAGACTTGTTATAGTATGCTCCATGCTGGCCAACTGTTCCGATTTTCCCGGGATTGTCCCGCTTTCTTTGGGTAAAAAGGTAAAAATCGGGATTGTCCCGATTTTACAATTGTAAATTAAAAAACAACAACTTGCAAGTTTGCAAAGTATCGTTGATTGAGAGAAAATAAAACTTGTTTATTATCTTTTTGACCAAACAGCTTGCTATAGCAGGAAGCATGACGTCATTGTATCATGCTAAATGCCAAAGCCACTTGTCTATGTGCATTTCTACATGCAGAACGTTGAATTCTTATAACACGGGGATGATAATAGCTGTTATTTTCAGAGCAGAATTTTGAAGCTTGTCTGAGTTTCGCGAGTGCATGTAATAGCATTCTATCGTTAAAGCTTATAATGCTTTCCAAATCCTGTTCAAACACAACGCCAGAAAATAAGACAGATACCCCATGTTTAGATAATCTTACAAAGAGACATTTAAGGGCATAATTATTTTCAAGACTGAAAGAGGATCATGCTTTGTCGTTGTGACATTAACATTGTTCATGCTGGAGCTCATGAGCTAGGGACATACAAATGCACGGAACGCATGAGAAATGCGAAAATATGAAGAGGATCGTGGCTAGTGTAAACCATTAACCCATTTTTGCCAGGGATACTTATGAGGTAATCAGAGTTAAAGAATCAAAAGTTGTGGGTGATAGTAGGTGCTTCATTTTTTACAGGGATGCAAGTTGTCTGCATTTTTGCAGAATTCTGCAATTTTCTGTTTGTTTGTTTTGTTTTTTGTGTGGCAGTTTTTAAAAGCTTTGTCAAAAAATGATGGGTGCACCTTGTGGGTCTCATATGTCGTTTGCCCCTCCTTACAATAAACCCTGGTGTCACCCCCCCCCCCCCCCCCCCCCTTCACCCTTTACGGAATCAGGAAGCTTTTCTTTGATCCTATTATCTGATACAACTGATGATTAAAAGGGGTAACATATTTATTTTCTGATTTTTTTTCACTTATTACAGAGGAGTTAACCAAAGCTTGTATGAAAGTAAGCGATGTATCAAGAGCCATGGAATATCTGATAGCAACGGGCAATGTGGCATCCAAGACAGGCCTTGGGCTTATGCAGGTAGGTATCGGTGTGAAAGATGTGTATTGATATAAGGCAAAGAATTTTAAAGGGACTAGCCTAGATTCCACCTAGAATTAAAAACTTATGGAAATGCTCTAAATAAAGCCTTAGAGTGTAGTAAAATCCAAAAAAGTGAAAAAATTTACACACAAACGGCTCAAATTGAGAGAGAACTATTAATTTGCAATATATCATTTTTTGATGATGGTGTGACTATCCTGTGCATCATAAATCCTAAATTTGTACCTGAGATGGATTTCACAGATAAAAGGTCAAACAAAGCTCATAGAGATACTTTATTACATATTATTAAAGATAAACAATTTCATCAAAAATAATTTGATTGGCCATCACAGGTGTAGAAACATGATGTTTTGACGTTTTCAAACTAGAAACACTGTTTTCACACCACTTTTTTCGCCGGTGTAAAAAATTAAAAGTAGGTAAAGAATTGCAATTTTCTCCAATATTCCTCAAAATCATGGATAACTACTTGCAGGTTATATAACTTTAAGGTGGTATTAAAGGCAAAATGAAGTTGCTCTGACTGAGATAAAAGTAGGCCTGTTGCAGAGAGCTAAGCAAAAAAATCTTAATTCCAAAATTTGAGCCAAATCGGACAAACAGTTTTTGAGATATTTCTGTTTAAAGTTTCTTTGTATTCTATTGTTTTTGCCAATATATTGATGAAGTTAATAATAATAATATAATAATAATAATAATGTGGACTTGTTATGCGCACAAATCCACCCAACAGATGCTTAAGGCGCATTACAATAAAACAAACCTTACATTACACAGTAATAATAACCAAAATATAGTACACACAAAGCAGAAAAAATAGCTTAATGTAAAGCTTCATTGAAAAGGTGGGTCGTAAGGATGGTTTTGAACTGCACCAGAGTAATACTAGATCTGACATAACTCGGCAATTTGTTCCAGAGTTGGGGAGCTGCTACTGAGAATGCTCTGTCTCCCCATGAATGTTTAGAACGGGGTTCAACAAGGAGGCCTTTGTCACTGGAGCAAAGCACACGAGGTGGGCTGTAATGGTGTATAAGATGGGTGATGTATTCTGGTGACATATCATTTAATGATTTAAAAGCAAAAAGCATGAGTTTATACACAATCCTGTAGCCAACTGGTAGCCAGTGCAATTCTCTCAAAACAGGTGTAATATGCGACCGTTTCCTAGTTAAGGTAACCAAGCGCGCAGCAGTATTTTGGATACGCTGAAGGCGGGCAATCTGGTCTTGGGGAAGACCATACAGGAGAGAATTGCACATTTCAAGCCTAGAGATCACAAAACTGTGAACAACTTGTTCAGTGGCATGATGAGTCAGGTACCTTCGTATACGACCAATGTTTCTGATATTGAAAGATGCAGAACGAACAATAGATGAAATCTGAGTATTTAGACACATAGAGTGATCGAAGATTACACCCAAATTACGAGCTTTTTCAACAGGAGAAATGTCAGAATCACCAATTCTTATATGAGGAATGCAAACTTTAGACAGCTGTTGCCTGGAACCAAATAAAACAAACTCTGTTTTGTCATTGTTTAACTTAAGGAAGTTGTTTTGCATCCAGGTACGGATCTCTTGAATGCATAATTCGATACATTCAAGGGCTCTGTTCGCACAATCCTGAGTTGGCCTGAAAGACGCATATATTTGCGTATCATCGGCGTACACCTTAAATTGATATTTAACAATGATATCATGAATGGGATAAGTATACACTGTGAACCATTGAGGTCCTAGGACCGACCCTTGAGGAACGGCATAATTATGAATGACTGGAGTGGATGGGGAGGTTCCAATACACACAAATTCAGCCCTATCAAACAAATAGGATTCACACCATTTGAGTGCGTTTTCACGCAATCCAATAAAATTCTGAACTTAATGAGGAAACTGGCAAAATATGCTCATTAATATTAATTTTTGCCAATATTTTTCCAATATTTTATGAATAATCCTTCATACTACTTTTACCTTTAAGAATTTTAACTTGAAACTTTGCCAACGTGTTTCTATGACCTAAAACTTTAATGTATGATTAACCCGCCCATCTAATTTGCATATTTGCATAATTAATTAGCTTTTTGTATAATGGTCATTAATTATGCAAATATGCATTAGATGGGCGGGTAAATCATATGTTAATGTTTTAGGCCATAGAAACACATTGGCAAAGTTTCAAGTTAAAATTATGTAAAATAAAAATAGTATGAAGGTTTATTCATAAGATATTGGTAAAATAATGGCAAATATGAATATTAATGAGCACATATTGCCAATGTTGCTCATTAACTTTATCAATATATCGGCAAAAATTATAGAAAACTAAAATCATGCATATCTTGACAACCGTATTTCCTTCAAACAAAAACTCTTTTGTTCAGTGTTTTAAGTTTTACTTGTTCAATGTAATCAAGTACCTGTAAAATCAGTTTCTAATTTCCAGAAACATCCTTTCAATCCACCTTAAACATGTTCTGTCAATTCAAGTAAAATGTAGGTAAAAAAATAGTGAGAAGAATCTAGGCCAGTCCCTTTAAGGTGGCTTCCAGAGTAGCTGTCACAGTTGTAGCTTGTAGCTTCAGCAGACGATCAAGAATTTTGTAATTTTGAGTTGTTGTGATGTAGAACGACACATTTGCATATTGCCACCATGGTCTGTTGTGGGAAAAATTTAATTTTTTTCCAACTCGATCATAACGACATGTCATTGCAACCATGACAACAGTATTAGTGTTTCAGTTAAGGATTTTGGCTTTGCGCTAAAGCCAAAATACAGCTCGCCATCGTCAATTTCGAGTATTTCTGACTATAATCTGAATAAAACTAGAATAAATGAACGTTTTGTATAGAAGTTTTTTAGTTTCAAAACCCTTTGCGCCAATTTTTAATGTGGCCTTACCGGGAACACTGAAAAGTGTAATCAATTTGTCACAATCAAGATTCTTTGAAATGGATTTGCAAGAAACATGGCATATACTTTGATCTAAGCAATAGACACTTCTTGAAACGCAGACATGGGTTTGCGCGTAAAACAAAATGCATGTACATGCTGTATGCGTCAAGTGAAGATTTACGCGATCTGCATGGATATCCGGCTAATCTCCGAACATTTCCAGAAGTGCAATGACTCTGCTCCATGAGCGGCAACAAGATGGCGGCAAGTACAGATTCCCTAATAAAAATTTTTGGATATTACACACAATTAGATATTCAAACACGCTACAGAGTTGTTCATCACAAATTAACAAAGATGGGTCTGCGTATTTTTATTGCGCGAGGGTGTCTTTAGCCACCGAGTGTGATAAAAATACGCCAACCCATCAGATGTAGAGTTTTTGATTCGCGATGAACAACTGTAGTGTGTTTGAATACCTTTCAATAATGAAAATCAAATTTAAATGTATAAACTAAATTCTATTTTTTTTTTCAATTTAACAGATACTCATCTTCATAAAATATATCTAGCAGATTCTGAAGCAAAATGCTAGTTTGTGAATGTTTGTTGCTTTGCCGTTTTCCATTTTCAATTGTTCCCAAGCACCAGTTTTGCGCATACTTAAAGTAAAGTTTCCGATGCGCGAAGAAGAGTACGCCGACTTATGTGTGCTGCGTAAACGTGTTTCTGTAAACGCTGTGCAGTGTGTGGCGCGCTAATTTGAATATAAACTGTGGATTTATCATGAATCAACAACTGTTCCCTCTTGTATATTAAAGGAGATACAATGAGTTGTTGAATATTTGTGATGACTCATCCCGAAAAGGGGGACTTTGCGAGAGAACACTTTTCGAGAAACTGGTGAAAATAGGCAGCAAAAAATAAAGAAATAATAAGAATTTCCAGCAGATTTTCTGTTGTAAAATGTGATTGCCTTGATCAATTTCAACAAGTAAGGTGTCATTTTGAAGCTTAGAAAATGCGATAACAGATGAAATGATAAAATCAAAATTGATATCATCTGCAAAGTCCCCCCTTTTGGGGTGAGTCATCACATTTGTTCAACTACTCACGGTAACTCACTGTATCTCCTTATACAGGAGCGTACCGTTGTTGATTTGTGATGAATCCACATTTGATATTCAAATTAGCAAATGTCCCTCTCATTGCACGAACATCGTTTCAATCGATGAAAGCGAATGTCACTCGCACATGTAGTAGTGCTATGATTATTGAATAAGGAAACCCAGGAATATTTGGAGCGATCAAGATCGCTCCAATTCTATCTGAAGTGTAGCTAATGACGTGAAATGTGTTAAGCGAATATATTGCATCCCGTTGGAGTGAAGTATTCTTGGTAGGGTGAGCGAATGTCACTCTGGTGAGCGAATGTCTTTGGAAGCCAAGCCTAAGTAATTACACATGTCATCATTCCATGGCGTGCAATTTTTACATCCTCTAGGCCAAGTAAAAATAATTATTTGTTTCCGGTAACATGCTTTGAAAACATTGACAAGGAAGGAAGGGAACAAATTTTATTTCAGCAAAAAATTTTATGCTTTCAAAATATTGGGATTTAAGGAAGGGCAAATATTTTATTTTTTCCAAAAATTATATTGCTTACAAAACATCAGTCTCAGATATGTACTTGAAACATAATTTATGGATGATAGATATGACTAGCTCTATTGAAAGCATTAATTATAAATTGCTTTTGGAAGACCCTGATCTTACTGTGTATATATATTTTCAGGTATCTGATTACATGAAAGATGAAGGGTGGCCGTTATCAGTTATTACAATAAGGATGCCATCTCTCAGTATGTATTGTCAGAGGGAAAACTGGGGCGGTGAAGAAATATTTTTTTTCTTCAGAAAATAGATAAAATTTGCATTTTTGGGGTGCATTTTTTGGGATGGAAGGGTTACCGCAAACAAACATATTATTTTACTTGGCCTTATTTGTTTTTTACACAGGCATCTGGCATGACAGTCGTAGCAGATAAACTCAATTTCATGAGATTCATCTCTCATTTCCGATGTGTTCACAGAGGCTCTTTCTTTGCTGAAATGAGGACGACTTCTGTCAGGAAACTGCTACCAGAAGCTTGGGGTGAGTGGTATAACAGCGGGAAATAACTCTAAAGGTGGTTTACACAATTAAGCCCATGATATACTAGCAAGACGCAGCTAGCGTGTGATTTGATTTTAGACGCTTTGCAGACGCTATCTAAACGCTACAAATTAAAATAATTCGAACCTTAGCATCTTCATTACTCTAAAGGTGGTTTACACAATTAAGCCCATGATATACTAGCAAGACGCAGCTAGCGTGTGGTTTTATTTTAGACGCTTTGAAGACGCTATCTAAACGCTACAAGTTAAAGTAATTCGAACCTTAGCGTCTTCGTTAGTGTCTAGCTAGATGCTAGCTGCGTCTTGCTAGTATATCATGGGCTTCACATATTTCATTGGCAAGCATAGATGTTGATTATCTAAACTTTTTAGATTGTTCATTAGAGTCCATGGATATTTGTTTGGCTAAGATTTAAGGTGTCTGGTCCATGATAGATCTGCCCGAAAATTTCTAGTAAAAATCGGCATGAATGATATTTTATCGATGTAGATCCGAATTTTAAAATAAAAATTGGGAGTCAGCGGACTCGTTTTTGCATGCGAGTCGGTTTAAAAACAGCATTTTTCAAGGTTTTGTGGGGAAAATTAGTACAAGGGTCTATGGGAAATGTTGAAAAATTGACATTATTTAGTGTTGATTCAAAAATTTCGCCCGAAAATTTTTGTCAATTTTTTCACAAAAGTTCCGCACAAGTATGCTCTTTCAAATAAAACAATAAAAATTGGGGGTCACCGAACTAATTTTCCAGAACAATATTAAAATATGGCAATTTTTAGCTTCAAAACACTACTCAAGAGTATATGCGCATGCGTATTGCAGCACTTACCCAACTCAGAAACTAGCGCGTACTGTTACGCGTGGACCAGACACCACACCTTAATTGTCATGCCTTCTTCACACAGCTCCTCCACCTGTCATAATCTTGGTAGTTTCTCTGATTGCATCTCAGTCCATTTTTCCCAGTCTATCAATCTATGCATTTGTTCTTGAACTTCCTGTAACCTCTTTAACCCTTTGAACCCGACGAACCGGTATACCGGCTCACGTGTACATGGACCGTATACCGATGAGCCGGTTTACAGGGTTTTAGGTCACGTGTCAGAAACTTGATGTGTCTCTCAACAAGCATGGGTAGTTACAATATTCAATAGTCTTATTTATATTGGAATACATCAATGAAGCTTTGAACCCATATGGTTGATGGGTCATTTGGCTCTAATTAACTCGAAAGAGGTGAAAAATTCTCCATATTTTCGTAAATTTGGTCACAATTTTCAACAAATGTGGCTTCGCCCATATACTACAACGTAAATGTCGAATATGTTGGTCGACATAAATAGTATTCTTTTGTGAATGCTGGTTATTGGAACAATTCAGACTACTTTAAAATGAAAAAGAAAAGCAAGGGAAATCAAAATCAAAGTGAGTTTAGGGGTTATTTTTGGTTTTTAAATTTTGGGTTGGCCCGGGTAAGCGGTACAGAAACACGTGGAATGTCCTGGGTTCAAAGGGTTAAAGACTATATTTGGCATATTCCCTATTCCCTCAATTCACATATCTGAACTACCTAAAGCAGGGTTAGTACGGATCCTTGAAAGTCCTTAAAAGTCCTTGAATTTTATTTTGAAATTTCAAGGCCGTGAAAGTCCTTGAAAAACTGACTTTAATCAAAAAAGTCCTTGAAAGTCCTGGAATTTTTTAATGTCAGAAATGTTAAAAATTAATTTATGTCAAAAGAATTTACCATGGAATTACTTTCATCCAAAAATGAGCGAAAACAAGTTTATTTTATTTGTTGACACATAGTCCGCTGACAGCCGCTGACAGTGGGAAAAGTCCTTGAAAGTCCTTGAATTTTTCTTAGAAAAGTCCTTGAAAGTCCTTGAATTTTGTAAGTGAAAAAGTGTACTAACCCTGTAAAGCTCATGACAAATAGTAGCAAGACACTAGCAAGATTAAACAAGACACTAATGGAGACTCTAACATTGAAATTATTTAAACTTGCAAACATCTTTGAGGCATCTACACCACCGAATCTATTGAGTCAAATATATTTATATTCACAATATCCTAGAAACTCTTGAAAGGAAGAACACAATATGGTCAGCAAAGTAAATAAATAAATAAATATGATATATTTATAGAGGATGGTCTCTTTAGTGTCTAGCACTGCTTTCTGTGAGGGTCCTCTGTCAGATGGTCAGATTTATTTGCCAGTTTTGGATGCAGGAGGAACACTGGAGTGTCCAGACCGAGGCTCGAACCCACAACAGCCCAGGGCTCATTGGTGCAAAGCAAGGGAATTGCCGCTGCACTACCTGCTTCCCCTAGGTTAGGGAAGAGAATTAGGAAATTTGAGAAGATCACGATAGAGATCAGAGAAGAACTGAAACAGTATTTTTGGGTGATTTTTTTTCTTGTCATTCTGTCAATTCAGGTTTCCTGTGTCCAGTCCATACTCCTGATGGAGCTCCTTGTGGTCTACTCAATCATCTCGCAGCTTTGTGTCAGGTGAGAAACTCCCATACTTGGTGTCATATGCACAGATGGATTTGACTATAGCTGCCAGTTCATCAGCCTCTGTAAAATTGTGTTATATGTCAGGTAAAGTGATGAATTCCAACAACTGTTATTTTACTTTTATACACAATTCTTGAGGGGGGTATCAACAAGTTTTAACTTTACCTAGAAGAAATAGAGCCAGGAACGTAATTTTATTATGAGATACTTACGGCATCTCTGCATATACTTGGGTCACCACCGAATAGGTGGGCCTCTTTACATCGTGAACTGATATAGGTAAGCGTGTCCGTAGCTTGGCACAGCACAAAGCTCTCGTTGAACGCGTGACTCGCACATCTTTATCTACAGAGTGCGTGAAACTGGGAATATGTTTACTTGCAGATGAAGAAAAGCCTCAAATTTCCCACCTATTTAGTGTTGATCAAAGTATAGTGAATGTGCAAAGTAACACATTTCTCCCACTTGTAACTATTAAACTGTCCACAGTTATTGTAGGGATCCTCTCTATTAAAAAATCTGTTATTATATTTCAATGAAAATCAACATTTTCAAGTCGACCATGTTTTATTACATCATTTTGATGTCTATCATTGACCAATTTCCATAATTTTGGTATCAATGGAAAGAGGAAACCCTACCCTTTGCTATGGTATCAAACAACTAAACTTTGGTTATGTCATTACGATTAACTGGGCCCTGTAACCCTTCAAATGCAGAAAGATAATTACTCCACATGTTTTAATTTCCTCTATGCAGCTTATATTATTGCCACCTGTAAAGAAAGTAGAACTACTTACGAGACCATTTCTGTATCATAATGTACATAAAGACGAGTCAATTTAATCATCAAAACACCTTTTCACAATTCACTTGTCCTTCTTAAAAAATCAAAAACTTTGCTGTGATAATGCTATCCAGTTTATCTTAGTGCTGTTATCGATTGTCGGAAGTATCGATTGTCGTAAGTATGGAGTATCGATGTCGATACATAAAATGATAGTATCGATACTAAACGACATCTAACGTGCACTCTCAATGCATGCAAAGCATCCCCACGACGATAGAGACACATTTTCAAAGCTCGGTTCTAAAACAAGATGGTTCGCGAGCCAGTAGTCTTGCCTGTGTTATCGACCGCCTACTTCATTGACCGCCTACTTTGTTAATCACCTACTTTGTTGATCGCCGTGACTTGTTGAGTGACTATTTTGACAAAATTTCATTGATATAGCTCCATCCCTTCTGGGTTAAGTTTAAAACTTTTTGATACCCCTCTTATAGATGTTAGGATATAAAACATTTTAAATACCTCTTTATAGAAATGTTGACCACCTAAAAATAATTGTATGTTTGCCAACAGTCTTCAATCTTGATTATTGTGTATGGTGTCTTGGCTTGGTTAAAGATATGCACAAGTGCAATCTGTAATCAGTCATCTTTATTTCCATTAAAAATAAAGATATTTATGATGAAGTGATGATAAATACAAGTCGTGCAATGGCCCACAGAAACCTATAATCTTTCGACTCAAGAGTTCCACTTTGTTTCATCAGAAAACACAAGCTCAAGAGTTTTATATACTTCTTTATCCACAGGTAGTCAATATACAGCCCCCTACTGGCCATATGGTGCAGCTGTTATGCTCCTTGGGTATGGTGCCACAAGATGGGCCAGGCCAGGCCTCAGCCATGGAGTCTTATGAGGTCATCCTGGATGGCAGAGTCCTTGGGTATGTCAGTCAGGACCAGGCACAACAGCTGGTGGACAAGCTGAGAATTTTGAAAGTGAATGAAAAATATGGAGTAAGTTTCTGAGCAAGATATCTATTTTTAAAGAAGTGTATTAAAGCCTTCTGCAGCAAAAACTTCAATGTAAGCTTCATGCTACTTAAAAAACTGAGCATAGCAAATTATTTATAACCTTAGGTACGTACATTTGGTATTGCTCAATGCAGACAAAATCTCTTTTTCAAATTTGGCTAGTATGCCCAAGAGAAGTTAGAGGGAGCCATGTCAACTGAAGGAGAGCTTAAAGGACATGGTGTAATTGCCTCAACTTGTTTCCAAACTTTTTGAGATATTGGTACCAAAATGTTCCTCATATTTTGTCATAACACATGTGAAATTTTATGGCTGAGTTATGTTCCATTTTGGAGATGTATATGAAAATATGTCTAATTATGGTAACCATAATTAATTTACACAGTAACTTATAAGTAGCTTTTATATGACATTAAAAAAACCCTCATTTTCAGAAATGTTTTATGCTTTGTAACTCAGCAACCGATAATCAAATCCATATTAAAATATATATTTCTAGATGTGGATTTGTATGTAGACGATGATGGTTAGGTCAGTTTTCGACCAAAATGTTCTTGACCCTGTATATTTGTAAACAACCTAACTAAATTTTGCAAAAATAAAAGTTGGACCTCTTTTACTTTTTAGAATCTAGAAACACATATCTGGTAGTGCATTTCTCAATTTTTTGATTTCTGACTTATTTGTTAAAATATTGCCAAAAATAGGTCCTGAATAGGCCCAAAATGATTTTTTTGTCATTTTTGGCCTAAGTCGGGCCTATTTTTTGCAATATCTTAAAAAACGAAGTCAAAAATCAAGAAAAATTGAAATGCATTCCTATAGACTATGTTTCTAGATCTATACTAATAAAACAGGTCCAATTTTTATTTTTGCAAAATTTAGATAGGTTGTTTACAAATAGATTGGGCCAAGAACAGGTTGGTCCAAAATCATGCATTTTGGTCCAAAACTGATCTAACCATCATCATCTACATGTAAATCCACATCTAGAAATGTATGCTTTCATATGGATTTATTTATCGGGTGCTTAGTTACAAAGTATGAAATATTTCTGAAAATTAGGGGTTAAACAGATGCTATCGACAGCATTAAAGGAGCTTGGTCCGATTTTCCAACGTTTATTTTCAGTATCATCATATAGATGACCACTAATCGTCGTCGTCGTCCTATGAGTCATGACTGACTCGTTGTGACCCTTTTGATGATGTCGTTCCAACTGTGCCGATCTTGAGTATAACGGTAGGCTGCATTGACAGATAGGCCAGTATATTCTCTAATGCCATCTATCCAGCGGGTTTTCTGCCT
>JXSR01S074210.1:8079-27191 GCA_000969725.1 Ophiothrix spiculata | reverse complement strand
GACTTATTGATTTAGTTTTGCAGTTGTGTGCACTAAAGTGTTCCAACAACTTTTTGCGAGGATTGTAGCTTTGGTGTAATGATAACTGTAAGGCCTTGTTTCCATAGGCTGTTCCCCTATGGCGTAGTGTTCCATTGTCCCCAATTGCCACTCGTCACACAGACAAAAAACTTTGATTCGATTGTGACCTTATCAGTGACCTTGAATATAGCAGATGCCTCCTGTGTTTGGCGTGACAAATGGGGACAATGGAACACAGAACAAGGCCTTAAGGTCACACGCCACATGGGAACAGCCTACGGATACCCCGGATGGATACAAGGCCTGATGTTTCCAATTAAAAATCTAGATTTAAAGAAAAGACATTACTAACTTCTTACCATATTATATAAACGTAATTGACAAAACATTTACTGCACACAACAATGGCGTAGATAACATACTAAAATTAGAGTTACTATATTCCATGTTGAGATGCAAAAAATATCCATGTGTAAGTTATTCATGTTTGGTTTTCGATCAAAAACCAAATCCAAATCCAAACCCAAACCCAAATGCAAGTGTACACATTTGACAACTGATGAGCGGGATATTTCTTGTTATTGATACTTTTAAAGTTCATGTAATATTACACCTGAGAAGGTGGAACTTTCGTAAGTAGGATGACTCCAAATTCCAGTCCCTGCGTTTTCAAACCGCAACCACATCTGATCTCCGGCAACAAGCTGCAGTACTGCTGAATTGCCAATCATGTCATGAAATGTTTGAGACTGTCTGTACACTGTATTAATTTTCTCGTCATTTTTCATAAGTGATATGCGAGGATTGCCGTTCCATGTTAACATGGCGTAGGTAAAGAGATAGACACCAGGTATCTCGCAGGTGAATCTTCCTGAGGCAGCATCAAAGTCTTCTCCGATATTGGTATGAACTGTTTCAAACGGAATTGCTAGATTTGCTGTTGATGGGGTAAAACCTTGCGTTTTAACTGCTGAGAATGCTGACACACGACTTTGGCCCACTTTAATTTGTCCCATCTCTCCTTTTTGACCTTTTAACCCGGAACTGCCTGAAGGGCCAACTGACCCGGATATCCCTGCTGGTCCAATTTTACCGGGCAAGCCTCGTACTCCGGGTCCACCAGTATCACCTTTTAAACCGGGATTTCCGGTTGGTCCGATGTCTCCCTTGATGCTATTTCCGGGCACACCCTTTATGCTGTCTCCTTTGTCTCCCTTTGGACCAAGACTTCCGGGCATTCCGTGATTGCCGGGTACCCCCGGGATCCCCGGGTCTCCTCGGCCACCAGGTTGCCCCTGGCAACAAGTGTTGCAGCTCGGTGGTAGCTGACTTTCAGGTTGAATGTTGGCTAAAGAATTGTGCAAGAGCAGAAGTACACCAATGATTGTCCGCAATTCCTTCACTACACCTGAAAGACAATAGATCAAAGATTCCATCAAATAAAATTTGAAATTTAGAACTGCAATATAAATAGCAAAGTAAAATAGTAACAATAAAATTAACTGATTGACGGTAGTGATTAGTTAAACCTCACAATGACATTTAATCTTATGTTACCTTGACCCCATCAATCCATTATGGAACATTTAAAATTCTAAGACCTCTTCATGGTTCAAATTTGGTCCCAGTAAGGTCAGGGTTACTGAATTATATTTTGACCTTGACTTTGCCACCTTAGAATATTAACGAGGAAATGGGCTATATTTGGTGTGAAAAAGTTCCGGCAAATGTTCTACTTTTATAAAACATACCGAAACTGGGGTAAAAAAGTACACATAGGTGGGATAAAACCTAACACTTCCAACCAGTGTAGAAATAGTCAAGTAAAGTTTTACACAACTGTTGACCATGTGCCCTGGGAACCAGAGTGATTGGTACTTTTTACAACATATTTGGTAAACCAGACTAGGCTCACTTAGTATAGCTGGTCGGATATTTGAATGTTTATTTGAACGCTTTATTTTGAATGAATTGAATCACTATGCATTTATTCTTAAAAGATTAGATTCAGAACTTTTTGAATGACCATTATATCTATTTTTGTAGACAGTCAAAATATCATTTACAGCTCTAATGTGGTGGATGGTCACATAGCCTTTACAGCTCGTTTGTGATAAACGGTTACACATTATTTACAGCTCGTTTGTGGTGGATGGTCATATATCATTTACAGCTCGTTTGTGTTGGACGATCACATGTCATTTTTCGTTAGTTGGTCAGGCACATATCATTTGCAGTTTGTTTGTGGTGGATGGTCACATTTGCAACTTAATTGTGGTGGATGGTCACATATCATTTACAGTTCGTTTTTAGTGGATGGTCACATATCATGTACAGCTCGTTTGTGGTGCATGGTAACATATCATTTACATTTTGTTTATGATGGATAGTCACATCATCTATAGCTCATTTGTAGTGGAGAGTCACATATCATTTACAGCTCGTTTGTGGGGATGGCCACATCATTTATAACTTGTTTGTGACGGTCACCATGTAAACTTACAGCTTGTTTGTGACGGACGATCACATAATTACAACTCGTTTGTGGTTTACAATCACACAATTTTTACAGCTCATTTATGGTAGATTCTCGTAAATCATTTACAGCTTGATTGTAGTGGACAGTCACATATCATTTGTGGTGAACAGTCACATCATATACTGCTCGTTTATGGATATATCATTTACAGCTCGTTTGTGGTGGACAGTCACATATCGTTTGCAGCCTCATTATGGTGGACAGTCACAGTGTTTGCAGCTCGTTTGTAGATGGTCACATATCATTTAGGCATAGGCTTACAGCTCTTTTGTGGTTTACAGCACATATCATTTAGGCCTAGGCCTAAAGCACATTTGTGGTGGACTGTCACATATAATTTAGACCTAAGCTTACAGCTTGCTTGTGATGTACGGTTACATATCCTTTGAAGCTCGTTTGTGGTGGATGGTAACATCATTTAAAGCTCGTTTTGGGCGTGAACGGTCACATTTACAGCTAATTTGTGGATGGTTACATATTAAATAGACCATATCTATAATTGACATACTCCTGCCGGGTAAATCCACAGAATCGGACGGGGAACGGAACTCAAAGCGAGATCAAGTAGTGTATTTATCATACTTGGCCTCTTTCTGAGTTCCGATTCCCCGCCCGATATGGTCTATATACAGCTTATTTATAGCGGATAGTCAAATATCATTTACAACTGATTTGTAGTGGATGGTCAATATCATTTATAGCTTGTTTGTGGTGGATGGTAACATCATTTACAGCTAGTTTGTGATGGACCGTTACAAATTGTTTACAGCTCATTTGTGGTGGATGGTCACACATCATTTACATCTTCTTTGTGGTGGATTTTCATATCATTTACAGCTCGTTTTTTTGTGGACGGTCACATCGATTACATCTCATTTGTGGTTGGCAGCCACATCATTTACAGCTCATGGACGGTCACACATCATGTACAGCTCATTTGTGGTGGACTGTCACATATCATTTACATTTACAGCTCGCTTGAAGGTCACATATCACTTGGTTTGTTTGTGGTGAATGGTCAAATATCATCTACAGCCCATTTGATGGACAGTCACTTTTCAATTACAGCCCGTTTGTGGTGGATGGCCACATATCATAAACAGCCTTTTTGTGGTGGATGGTCACATATCATTTATAGCCCGTTTGTGATGGACATTCACATTTCATTTACAGCCCGTTTGTGGTGGATGGCCATATATCGTTTAAAGTCACTTTGTGGGGAACGATAACATACTTTACAGCTCGTTTGTGATGGACGGTCAAATGTCATTTACAACTCATTTGTGGTGGACAGTCACATGATATCAATTGCTCGTTTGTGAACATCATTTACAGATTGTTTTGGTGGATGGTGATATCGTTTACAGCTCGTTTGTTGTGGATAGCAACATATCCTTTACAGTCTGTTTATGGTGAACTGTAGCATATTTTACAGCTCGTTTGTGGTGGATGGTCACATCGTTTACAGCTCATTTGTGGATGTCACACATCATTTACAGCTCAATTGTGATGAACGATCACATATCATTTACAGCTCGTTTGTGCTGGATAATTACATATCATTTACTGCTCGTTTGTGGACATCATTTATAGCTTGTTTGAGATAGACAGTCACATATTTACAGCCCGTTTGTGATAGACAGTCGTATTTCATTTTACAATCCGTTTGGGTGGATGGCCACATATCATTTACAGCCCATTTGTGGTAAACGGTTACATCATTTCCAGCTCGTTTGAGGTGAACGGTCACATATCATTTACAGCCCATTTGCTGCGGATGGTAACAGTTTATAGCTCGATTGTGATGGATGGTCACATATCATTTACTGCTTGTTTGTATTGGGCAGTCAAATTGTTTACAGATAATTGACGGTCACGCATCATTTACTGCTCATTTGTGTTGGACAGTCACATTTGATTAACAGCCTGTTTGTTGTGAATAGCCACATATTTACAGATCCTTTGAGGTGGACGGTCACATCGTTTTCAGTTCATTTGAGGACGGTCACACATCATTTACAGCTCATTTGTGATGGACGGTCAAATGTTATTTACAAGTCATTTGTGGTGGATGGTCACATATCATTACAGCTCAATTGTTGTGGATAGTCACATATTTACTGCATTTACAGCTCACTTGTGACGGACAGTCACGTCGTTTACAGCTCGTTTGTGATGGGCAGTCACATTAATTACATATTATTTTACAGCTCTTTTGAAGGTCATTTACAGCCTGACTTGTGACGGACAGTCACGTCGTTTACAGCTCGTTTGTGATGGGCAGTCACATTAATTACATATTATTTTACAGCTCTTTTGAAGGTCATTTACAGCCTGTTTGTTGTGAATGGTCAAACATCATTTACAGCCCATTTGTGATGGACAGTCACATTTTTATTAAAAGCCCGTTTGTGGTGAATGACCACATGTCATTTACAGCCTGTTTGTGGTGGACAGTCATATCATTTACAGATTCTTTGTGGTGGACTGTCACATCGTTTACAGCTCATTAGTGAACGGTCACACACCATTTACAGCTCATTTGTAATGTTTGGTCAAATGTCATTTACAACTTATTTGTGGTGGATGGTTACTTATCATTACAGCTCAATTGTGGTGGATAGTCACATATCATTTACTGCTCGTTTGTAGTGGACGATTACATATCAATTAGTGCTCGTTTGTGGACATATCATTTACAGCTTGTTTGAGGTGGACAGTCACATATCATTTGCAGTCCACTTGTACTGGACGGTCACATCATTTACAGCTCGTTTGAGGTGGAAATGATGACCGTCCACTTGCACTGGACGGTCACATCATTTACAGCTCGTTTGAGGTGGACGATCACATATCATTTACATCCCGTTTGTGACAGTCATATCATTTACAGCCTGTTTCCTGTTTGTGGTGGACGGTCACATATCATTTACAGCTCATTTGTGGTGGATGGTAGTATATCATTAACTGCCCGTTTGTGTTGGACGGTCACATGTCATTTACATATCGTTTGTAGTGTGCGGTCACATATTGTTTACAGCTTGTTTGTGATGGAAGGTCACATCACTTACAGCTCGTTTGTGGTAGATGATAGCATGTAATTTACTATACTACGGTACGGTACTTCATGTGATGGGAATTACCGCCCGATTAGCATTTTAAGTTGCGTTTCTAAAGTTCTTGAAAAATGTGTACATATAAACAGGTTGAAAATTATCTTACTATCAATAACCTTCTTTATGATTATCAATCAGGGTTCCGTTCAGGGTACTCCACTGAAAGCTGTTTAATATTTCTTACTGATTATATTCGCAAACAAATTTCTGAAGGTAAATTCGTGGGTATGCTTTTACTCGATGTACAAAAAGCTTTCGACAGCGTGAACCATACTATTCTTTGTAACAAACTACAGGCTATGGGAATTGACCCCAGATGGTTTCAGTCTTATTTATCCAATAGGCAGCAACTTGTGAGCATAGATGGTATCAACTCCAGTCCCAGTCGGCTTTCCTGTGGAGTTCCACAGGGAAGCTTACTGGGCCCGCTGCTCTATCTCTGTTACAGCAACGACATGGAATCTTCTGTTCATAATAAGCTTCTTCTGTATGCGGATGATAGTGTCATCATTTCCTCCCATACCGATCCTGAGATCATTTCTCATAGCCTGAGTTCAGATTTAAAATCTTGCAATAATTGGTTAATTTCTAACAAGCTATCGCTTCATGTCGGGAAGACAGAATGTATTCTGTTTGGTACCATGGTACCAAACGAAAACTGTCCCAAGTTGGTGATTTTAAGATCTCTTACAATAATCAAATCATCAAATCCCAAGATTCAATCAAATATTTGGGCGTGACACTTGATCAACATCTCTCTGGAGAAAGCATGTTTAATTCCATCATGGGTAAAATCAATGGTAAAGTGTCTTTATAGACATTCTCAATATTTCAATCAGAAATTGCGCAAAGATTTATGTTCTGCCCTACTTCAATGTCACATTGACTACTGTACAGTTGTACTTCATGGTTTTCAGGTCTCAATACATGTCAACAACGTAAATTGCAAATATTTCAAAACAAAATGGTCCGATTTATTTTAAATCTGTCTCACAGAGAGCATGCTGGTGTTCACTTGGACTCAATCAAATTTCTCAGAATACAAGATAGAGTCAAACAACTCCGCCTTAATCACGTTTTCAACATATTTTATTCATCAGGCCCATCATATTTGCGTCATTTTTTCACCAAAATATCGGATTCCCACTCGCACCGTACACGTTCTAGCGCTTACAATTTCCATGTCCCAAGGGTTACTGGCCTTGCCTCAAAATCATTCTTCTACCAGAGTACTCTTGACTGGAATTCTTTGCCTGATGCCATCAAATCAATCAATGATAAGAATTCCTTCAAGTCCCAGGTGAAGACCCATTTATCCACACTGTCTATGAACCAAGAATTGGCTGAATTTGTTTAACTTATTTCCATTGGTCTCCCTCTGTCCTTTTTGTCCATCTTTTGGTTAATCTCATTTTTTTGCAGGCATCCTTTTCATTTTTAGGACCCCATTGGAAATAAGTTGAAATATTTAGTCAACTTTATGGGCCATCCTGGCATATCAATTTGGCTGTCTAATTTAGAGTGTTATTTGCTATCTATGTGTTTATACCGTATTTGTATATTACTATCGATTTATGATATTGTGACTATTTTTGTGATTGTGTTTATCGATTTGCCAAATAAAAAACAAACAAACAAACAAACATGGACAAACATCACAGCTTGTTTGAAGTAAGTGATCACAACAGCTCGTTTTTGATGGACTGTCACATATCAATTACAGCTCGTTGGTGGTGGACGATCATACTATTACAGCACGTTTGTGATGGACTGTCACGCATCATTTATAGCTTGTTTGTGTTAGGTGGTCACATCATTTACAGCTCGTTTGTGGTGGACGGTCACATATTATTTACGGCTCATTGTTGGTGGATGGTCACTTTGTTTACAACTTGTTTGAAGTGGACGGTCCCATTGTTTATCAGCTCATGGTGGATGGCTCATTTTATCACCTTCACCTTCACCTTGTTTAGGCTTTCGCCATGGAAACCCCACTTGGTACCCTTGGTACTGGTACCAAGTAAGCTAAAGGAAGCTCATCTTCAACAGGGCTCCAAGATGTTTTTTAAATTCAGTTTTGAATGCAGGAGGAAGACCGGAGTACCCGGAGAAAAACCTGCGGAAGTGAGCATGGAATGAAAACCAAATGCACATAAAGCGCGGGGCACGGGGCTCGAACCCGGGACCTCATTGGTGCAAGGCGAGGGAACTACCGCTGCGCCAACCCGCTCATAGCAAACCGGGATGCCACTTCCTTGAAATTTGTTTAGGCGTAAAATGCTCAACTCAGGCAACAACTTTCATATCGGCTATGAGTGAGTCAGTCAGTCAGTGATCTGCATACACTTTTACTGGCTGCTCATTCCCGACCAACAAAAATTAAGAGCATGTAGAACTTCATTGTCATGATTGTGGACGTGTGGTCCAGATCGATCAAGTGTCATGAAGTTATAAAGGATAAATTTAATCTAGACAACCAGAAATTTTACGTTGTGAGCGAAACCATCGCTCTTCAGCTGGGTTGTGATGTAGACCTTGGTACTAGTTGGAAGTGACGTCATCACTGATCAGATGTTAAATTAAAGATGACGTCATTTTGCGAGGAAAAATCTTTTATGGTCCATCACAACCCAGCTGAAGAGCGATGGTTTCACTCGCAACGTCGGATACTCCGAGTAAGTAAAATTTCTGATTGTCTAGATTAAATGTATCCTAGAACTGATATCAACCCAGATGAATGAGAGCAGACTTGTAGTCGACAAGTCAAGTCCCAAGTCAAGTCCACCAAGTCAAGTCCCAAGTCGTGTCGAGTCACCAGTGACTCGAGTCAAGTCGAGTCACTACAGACTAGAGTCTCAAGTCAAGTCGAGTCACTGGACATCTCAAGTCTCAAGTCGAGTCGAATCTTTGGGAAGGAGATCGAGCCAAGTCATGGTTATCCTTCAAGTCAAGTCCTCAAAATGTGATTTCAAATCTAATGGAGCATGATATTTAACACATAATAATGCTTTAAAAGATAAGAATCAACACAGACCAACTCGTTTAATATATATATATATATCTACGGTGGGAGGTGTTGCCTTTCGTAATGCATTCTGGCATTAAAAAAAAAACATGAACTAAAATACAATATAAAAGTTATGAATATAATAGGTGGAAAAATGCATTGGCTAACCTCTCTGAGGTAGAAAACATTTGCAATTTATAAGTCAAAAATGATCTACAATCAAACTCAAAAAATGACTCCAAACAATATCTTGTTTTCACAAAAAAAAAATACGAAACTGCATGATATTTATATATATCAAGTACAAAAATGAAAACGAAATACAAAGTGACGAAAAATTTTGAAGATTTTAAGATTTATTGGAATATCAGATGAAATATGTAGATCTGAATTTTGTGCTTATGAAGTGTGATGAAAAATAAACTTTATTGAAACATCAAAAGAACAGAAATATAATAAAGAAGAAAGATGTGTAAAAGATATTGAATAAAGGCAATTGCTATACCTCTCTGAGGTTTAAAGACTACAAACTCTTTTAATACATGTACTATTATAGGCCTAATATACTGACATGTTTCTTGTTTATTTGTTTGTTTATGCGTTCTTTTCAATATCACAGATTACTTATTTTTTTCTGCCTATATTAACATAGCAGACTGGATCATAAATAAATTCGGGGGATGCTTTTGTACATCCCTCAATACAAATTGCATTATATTGGAAAAATAATGTAATCTCCCTATTTGAAGTAATGGTGAGAGTATACACAATCATATCACACAAATATGTTCATTCTTTTTTCTTTTTCATTTCGAAATTGACTTCAAATTAAAAACAACCTTTGACTTCGAACCTTCACCATGTTTTAGTGCAACAACATATTGTCCCAAAAGTATGTGTTTGTAATTTCGGGATGATTATAATGTGTTAGTGAAATAAATAGCCGAAAAATCACAAACAAAGAAACTGACTTGGTAATCATCTGAGCGTCAAAAATGTGAGGTAGTGAACACCAATGTTTAAAACTCTCAACATTTTAGTCTCATGGTCAGGCCCGTAGCCAGGATATTTTAACCCTTATAGAGCCGGGCTTTTTCGACCCACCTCACAGCCGGGGGGGGGGGGGGGGCCGCCCCTCCCACCCTTACGATCTCGGAAACCGATTGACGAAACATCACGTATATGGTACTGGTGGATAGATATGACCCTCACGAGTCCATTGGTACCAAAAAATTGAAATCAGACCTTGTATGATGTCACAGTGACGTCATAAGTGACGTCGGTCAAAAATCGCGAAAATCACCAAAAATCGCGAAAAATCGTGGATTTTCGCTATTTCTTCAAGTAAAAATTGCATTTTTTAGCAATGATGTGTCAAAGTATGCTTACACATGTTCTTGCTCCAAATAAATCAAATGAATAAGATAAAACAAAGTGGAAGGGTATTCTAAAAGCAAAAAAACACGATTTGTGTGTAATTCCCATTGAAATTCAGAATTTGGTCAGTTTTTCGTTTGACCCAGCGTGCTATTATGCAACAACACGTCCAAACCCTATGTCCGATTTTCACAAAAATGGTCTTAAAATAAGCGCAAGGCTTGAAGAAAAAAGTCAAGAAGTTTCAGCGCGAAAAAATAACCCAAAAATTGCGGAGATTCCGCCCCAGCTCTTTTAGGGTTAAAGGGGTGCGGATTTTCAAAAAATTGACGTTTTGAAGGAAAATTATCGTTTGGGTCGAGCCTAAATTAATTTTAGTGGCTTTGACAAAGTTAAAAGCAAAAGTTTCAGTCGTTTTACAACCAATTTGTGTAATATTTTATTAAGAAACGACCTACATTTACGTGTTTTGATGCCTTAGGTGTTCGTTTGGTGGACATTTAGGGAATGTTTGTGGACTTTTTTGTACATTGTCAAATTTGGGGTGCGACGCCCCCCCCCCCCTTCCCGGGCTACGGGCCTGCTTTTGTTGCTTGCTGCGGCCGCAAAACACAAACGACAACGCAACTCAAAAAAAAAAAAATTTAGCGTATCTTTAAGCTATTGCAGAATTAAATAGTAAAATAAACTTACCTTCCATGTTGTTATATTATGCTGTCAGGTTTTCAAATGGAATGATGCTATTCGGTTCTGGACCTCAAAGTATGAGCTCTCGGTGTCTTTATTGTGTAGTACAATATAGAAAGCTGGTCTTCAGTGCAAAGAAGAGTTGAAGTTTCAAGTTTTTTGCAGTTCAATATGGTGACAAATTTAAATCACTTCCAATATTGAAGCACACAAAAGTCAACTGTCACAGCAGTAAACAGTTATTTTCAATATTTAACAAAAGTACAAGATGATGCCAGAAGACTGTCTTTACTGTGTCTTGAAACAGTTTGAAAGTATTTTGGAACCAATGTATTTATACCTTCTTAATGTAGTGAGTGTCAAAGTGGGTCCATTTGGCTGTTCCATTTTCATTTTACATTCCCCCTGAAGAGGCATTGGACATGTTGATACATTTTATTTTGAGAAGAATTTGTAAATGTTTATATCAAGTTTATTCATCTACAAGCAGAAGTGTTCGGCAAACGCGATTCTGAGCTACGGCCGTCTGAAGTTGAAAATGGTCGGCAGGTCGATTTTTAGATATCCCGATCAATTTTTAGATATCGTTAAAAATGAGGAAATACTATTACACTTAATGTGAAAAAAAATAAGTTGTTTGTGATCAGGTCAGATCCAGTTTCCGCTGAAAATGTCCGTTTACCGTCATTGTATATCAAATATGACCAATTTCCACGACAAATATCAGGGCATTCCGATCCGGTAATTTTCCCTCAAAAATTCAAGGATTCACGTGACTCGTCTACTGAAGTGGGTTCAGGTGCGGCTAGACTTATTTTCTGTGAATACAGTTGTGGAAAACATTAAAGGTGTAGGTTCCGATCACATTCTCATCCCCCAGGGCTCAACCGGAAGTAGTATATTTTTTGATGCCATATGAAAGCCCATATTTTTCTGATTATAAATCCGAAATTTCACTTCAAAATTCGTTATAGTTTTTGAAATATAGCACAAAATGTAAAATTAATTGGTATACCTATTTTCCATTTCTTTTCGTATTTACATAACAGCCTCATCCCAAGGGTTGCATACTTTATTTTGCCTCTCAAGAGAAAACGAGACTCGAGCCAAGGTTAAAACCTTGCACAATGCATTTCAGAGGTCAAGGTCAATCAATTAAAAGTAAATTATACATGACCTAAAATAGGAACCTACACCTTTAATTTTTGGTTTGGATTAAACTAAAAAATTTGCGATGGTCATGTTGTCTCTTATTACAGTCCAACATTTAAATGTCGATTACTATAATTTATAGGGAATGAGAGATTTTTTGGGTTTTGAAATATATGACGTAGATAGGGTTAGCTCTAGTATCGTTCCCCTTATCGCCCCTCCTACGGACCCAGCAACGAACCCAGCAGCGCGCTGCCTGGGCGAAGCTGTGGATCATTGGATAGAGGCTATTGAAATATCAAGATATTTAATAATGTTACAAAGATCGAAATTTATGGAGCAAAATTTTCAGATGCAAGCTTAATGTTTTTAATGTCTTATGAATTATTAATACACTCTGCGTTAAGTACGCGTTGAAATTGTCAATCTAATTGGACAGTTGGTAACTTATACACATTCATTAATCTCGTCTAGTTGCACGCTGCGTATCGCGTAGTGCGTTGTACAATTCCATGTACGCATACGCGTAACATGCTCGCGCTTGTAGGGCAAGTTTCATTTTAAAAGAAAGGTAGATACAAATTTCAATGATTAACATGAGGGCGATGAATGGTTGTATTTTCTATATTTTGTTGAAATAGCAAACACATATTAAAATAATTATGCCGTTTAATTTCTTTGCAATTTTATTCTAATCATTTTCGTGTATTAAATAGATTTATAACTGCTTTTTACTTGGCGCTCGTGAATGCGCCTCGTGAGTGCGGACAACTCCAACTTCAGCACGCGGTGCATTATTGTTGTACAATTTCACTCGCGTCAAGTAATACGCAGTTATTAATCTATAATTAACACTAAGAATGAAATTGATAAAAACTCCATTTTAATTGTTTGTTTGAAAGTTTCTCGTGTTGTTTTTGTTCATATTGCCAGTGTTTTTAGTAGACTGAAATTGATTTTGGCAAGAATTGCTGTTTCTATTTTGGTGAAATTTGTGTGAGGTTTGTTTGATAAAGTATTATGGTGAATTTGGCAGTAATTCAGAGGTTGTGTAAAACCTAAATGGAATAGCAATTTATGACCAATGGGAGTGCTTTGACTATGATAACCGATTTTATACATTAAAAGAACAAATCAGAAAGCATACAATGGAATAGTCATGAATGTTCTGAAATCACTTTAGACCAATAGGATCGAAGAAAGATCACCGACATTTATCCATCATACTGAACCGGAAAAGTTATATGACTGATTTATACCGTATTTGAGCGTCCTTTCTGTTTTTTTATTTTTCAAGACATCAGCATTATCTTTATAAAATTATCATCATCGTCGTCATCATCGTCGTCGTTTTAATCATCATCATCATTGCAAACACTGCTGCAGACAAGTTGAATTTTGAATTCATACCCCGGGGGCACTCCCATATATTGGCACGCGTCATGCTCCTGTCGATAGACCCCTTTTTTTTTTTGCTCCGCTCTCACCCAATGACCCCCTTTTCACTGAGCTGTCACCCAATGACCCCTATTATTTTGAAAGTCAACCTTTTTTTATGGTGACTCTCATCCATTGCCCTGATTTTTCGAAAATTTTACGAAAAATTTCGAAGAACAGCGATTTCGTAAATGCCAAAATTAGGCTTATTTTATTCATAAACTGACACCGAATGACCCTGTTTTTCGCTTTTGCCAACAAATCACTAGAAATAACCCAGATTTTTGACCCTCTTCACCGAATGACCCCTTATTTTTCAATGTATTTCTCACCTATTGCCCCTACATTTCGAAAGTTTACAAATCAGTACACGTCGCGGTGGTTAAAACCAGACCAACTGAGTGTTCATGAAAACATAAATCTTGCGATTTGTTTAGGAAACATTATATCTAACAAGAACATAAACAAACTTTTGCAAATTGTTTTAGATTAGTTTTAGATTGATCTTACACTGAAGCGACTTCAGTTTGTTTCTCAAGAGATTAAATGATTTCAAAATAACTTAAAATGTAAGGTAGGTATAAAGGTAGTTGAAATATAGACAACTAAATAAAGATTTATTAATTTTAATTTTAATTTTATGGAATGGTGCATTCAGAGCGGAGTTTTTGCTGTGGTCTTTTGCATACACTGGTTGCATAATGTATGGTGATATGGCTATCATCATGAAATAAAATATATAAATATATATACAATATTCTGATGTTTCCACTATAGGCAAAATAAAAAATTATTGGACAATGTAAACAAAAATCCAGGGTAGGGATTGTATTGAGACACAATGGGTCCTGTACTCTGGATTTTTGTTTTTGCTGTCCAATAGATTAATGTTTGGCCTATAGACACCAGTTTTAGATCAAATTTAGCATTTATCTTCAGTATATAAAAGTAGGAGTTTTGATTTAGATTGGTCAGACTCTCTGACATCTTTTGGTAATTTCCTGTCAGAAAATGATTAATTCGATACAGCTTAGATCATTTTTCTCAACAAAATTAAAATCAATGCAATTTTTCTCTAAACAAATAAGATATCATACCCTAAACACGATTTATTGCTCTGCCTATCGCCATGGCATCTGACCAGGCATCTGACATACATAGAGTTTCTTGCCCCCTTTCAGCACCGATGTCTTTTACACACAAGAAGCAAAGAGGAAATACGTGCTGCTAGGGATGGCAATAAATATCAGACCTGCTCCAGTAAAATGATCGTTAAGTCGCAAAATTTTAGGTTCAATTTATAAGCTTATTGGATTTTCTGATATTCTTCTTTCAAAATATTTAATATGTGTCATACTTTCAATGTTTCTTTTGCTAATAGGCCTACAACAAGTTCTGGGTAAATGGTTAAACGGTAACATAACTTGTAATTTGTTTGCCCTTAATTTACATATAGTTACGACTCGTAACGAGAATATGGATGCGATTTCCATTTCTAAAAAGGAAAGATGAGCTCCCCATCCATCTCCCCATCCCATTTTCACTCAGAATCTGTTTAATCAATATCCTCTATAATGACGTCTTCTGAGCTCAGTTTTTGTGAGCAGGCATCTTATTAAAAAAAAATGGTAAACTTCTTTCTGAGATAGTCAACAATGTGGTTTGATGATAAACACCAATACAAGACTAAAGTTCGTAACTTCGTTCTCATGCAGTCGAAATTGTATATAATTATTGCACCACCAATATCGAAAGTCTGGTAACGCCACTAGAGATGCGCATCTGTGCTCTGTGTATCCCCGAATACTATATAGTTTTTTAGTTTGGAAGAATTGAGAGTTTGGTCTAACAATAAAGTATCAAAAGGTCCTAATTGATGAGGTTATTTTGTTGTTGATATCTTTATTAGAGAACAGAATAGAAGTGTCAAAAGCTACAAGAATATACATGATACCTAAAAGCTGGCCCGCGGGCTAAAAAGTGGACCTTTTGAAGGTGAAATTTTCGTTTTGGTCAAATTTTCGTGGTTTGAAAAAGTGACAAGCAAAAAGTAAAGATAAAACTAATCTAAAGTAAAACTGATCTTTACTTGTCTGATGATAGTTTTACTAGGGGTTGCTTTATCGGTGTGCATTTTTGTGACCCAGTCACAAGTGACCCACCCATGAGTGACCTACCCCAATTATGGTAAGCCACAGCAGACAAAATGAGTTATTAACCACCCTCAAGAGTTCACAGCAATACACCACGAGTTTGCAGCAATATACTAAACATGGTCTCGCGTCAAAATGGACTGATTTTGGACCATGTTTTGAACTTTTTGTGATTTTTAAAAGTTGTGATTTTTTTTTTTTTCATTTTTTCGAAAAGTTTTGAAATTTTTTTGTAGGAAATGAATTTGTTTTGATTTTGAAATAGTTACGCCTTAGATTTTCTAAAGGTTTTGTTAAAACATGACGTGGTTAAACTAGATAGGTATCGGGGTATCTTTCTGTTTTAAGCTGAAGGTTATCAAGTTAGAAATAGTTAGGCCTTACATATTTAAAGGTTTTGCTAAAACATGCCGTGGTTAGATCTGATCGGCAGTGAGTGGGGGAGGGGGGGATGGGGTGTCTTAATGATTTAAGATGAAGGTTTTTATTCAAAGTAATCAATTTAGAAATAGTTAAGCCTTACATTATTTAAAGGTTTTGTTAAAACATGTCGTGTTTAAAAATGATCGAGGCGTCTCATTAATTCAAGTTCACGTTTGTACTCAACATGATAGAGTATAAAATGTTTAGGCCTTAAAGTTTTGATTAAATAGGAAGTGATCAGAAATATTGAGGGGTGTCTCTCTGACTCGAGTTCAAATTACATTTGATTTGATCACATCTGATCTGAATGTTAAAATGTTTTAGTGTAGGCCTATGTTTTATTTAATGCAATGTATTGATAATAATACATGGGATGGCTCGGATGGCTGGTGATGGTACACTCTAAGAAATTTTCCGTAAATTTTACGGTAAAATCACTGGCAATTTGGTTGCCAACACTTTACCGTAAAATTTACAACTTGCTGTAAATTATTCTACGGTATTTTAGAAATTTCCCGTAAATTTTACGGTAAAATCACTGGCAATTTGGTTGCCAACACTTTACCGTTAAATTTACAACTTGCCGTAAATTATTCTACGGTATTTTAGAAATTTCCCGTAAATTTTACGGTAAAATCCCTGGCAATTTGGTTGCCAACACTTTACCGTAAAATTTACAACTTTGCCGTAAATTAATATACAGTATTTTACTGGCCATACCAAGGGACAATATGCAGCCTTAGTACAATAACTACAAATATACTTTATATTTAGTATATATTTTCTGTGGTGTCAAATTGTCTTTTTTGCTAATTTACGGAACTTCCCCGTTTTTTCCACATATTTACGGTAAAATCCCGTAAAAATACGTCAAATTTACATTTCATCCGTAAATATTTTCTTACGGGAATTCACCGTTAAAAAATACCGGTTTTCTACCGTAAAAATACGGTCATTTCTTAGAGTGTATAAATGGCTGGATGAGGCGTGGGGGGGGGAGGGGTGGCGATGGTGTGGAGGTAAGGAAATTCATGGTTTCGGATCTGGATCGGGGGTGTTTTAGTAGAAGGAAATGGTTTTTGAAATGTCCTATTGATTTAACACAGCAATTTTTTTAATATGATTTTTTCGACACCGCCAAAGTAATAGTATTGAAAAAGTAGAATCTCAGATAGGAACAACTTTGAAGTCGATATTAGAAATTATATGAACATGTACCACATAGTATGGCGTGCAAAGCCATGCTAACTATACTCACAAGACTTCCTCTACAAAATTTCCCATGGCAAGAAATGCATGATGGGATACACACGATATCTTCTCTTCTTTTAGAGGATTTGCTGTACGAGTATTGCTGCGACTCGTGGTGTAGTGCTGTAAACTTAGGGTGCATTGCTGTTAACTCGAGGTGTATTGCTAAAAACTCCTAGTGTATTGATGCAAACTCAAGGTGTATTGCTGCAAACTCGTGGTGTATGGCTGTTAACTCGAGGTGTATTGCTACAAACTCGTGGTGTATATGCAAACTCGTGGTGTATCTCTGCTAACTCGAGGCTCAATGCTGTCAACTCGTGGTTTCTTGTTGCATTGTTGCAAACTCGAGGTGTATTGCTGCAAAAACTCGTGGTGTATTGCTGGAAACTCGTGGTGTAATGCTGTGAACTCGTGAGGGTGGTTAAAAACTCATTGGGGTTTGGTCTGCTATGGCTTGCCATAATCGGGGTAGGTCACTGATGGGTGGGTCCCTTGTGACTGGGTCACAAAAATGCAACACCGTTGCTTTATGTCAAAATAACATGATACTCTATTAGATAGGCTATATAGCAAAAGACTATTCAACTGTATAACAAAACTATAACTTACTTAAGGCTCGACATGCATTATCAAAATAAGTATATAACATGTAGGTTTAACTATTTTATGTTTTTTGCCGGATCATAACACATTAGCCAAATGCTTAAGGCTACAGTTCTTGTTCCCGCGCGAGACGGCGGAATGTCATGTTTACTGATCGTGTTTACCTACTTATAGACCATCTCTATAATTGACATTCTCCCGTCGTTGGTGGGGTAAATCCACAGAATCTGACGGGGAACGGAACCCAGAGCAAGATCAAGTAGTGTATTTATCATACTTAGCGTGGCCGAGCGGTTAGAGCACGTCACGGGTCTCGTAATACAGAGATTGTGGGTTCGAGCTCCGGGCCGGGCGGTTTTCGTCTCCTTGTTTCCTTGGGCAAGAAACTTTACTCTACTTGCTCCGTAGTCAGACAGTCACAATAGACTCTTTCATGGGGTATGCATGTTATGCAAGTACTTGTATCATTGATTGATTGATTTATTAATTGATTGATTAATTGATTGATTGATTGATTGATTAATTGATTGATTGATTGATTGATACTTGGCATCGTTCTGAGTTCCGATTCCCCGCCCGATTATGTGGATATATCCCATCAACGGCGGGAGTATGTCAATTATTATAGATATGGTCTATACATACCAGAATTTCAAAATTTTCCGCGCACATAAGGAATAGAGTCCTTATTATAATTCATATACGTATAAACCTTCCTAGTGATTTCATGTCCATGATCAAGTTCAAAATTGTGTCAACAGGCTACGTTGAAAAAAAGTCAACACCTTTTTCACCGAAACCTTAACAATTTTAATGTTCAAACAATTTAAAATGTTTCACAGATTGTATTCTTGATACTTCATGGAGTTACAAATAATATTATAAAAGTATATGGTGTTGATTTTGAATAATAATGTAATGAGCTCGCGCTGTTTTGCCTGCCAAAAATGGGAGAACACAGCTGGGGCACTCCCTAAAACATGTGACATTGACCCCCATTTTCAAACCTCCTCTCACCGAATGACCCCTTTCAATTTTTCACAGGTTGCTCTCACTGAATGACCCTATATTTTCAACATGCTCTCTCATTGAAAGACCCCCATATTCCGAAGAAAACTCTCTCACTGAATGACCCTAGTTTTCATAAATAAATTTTTCTCAAACGCTCTCGCCGAATGACCCTCCTGGAGCAGCTGCAAAATTGCATTGATAAAGAAGCAAGTAACTATATTAGATACATCTATAGTAAATTGCTTCTTTATCAATGCCATTTTGCAAGAAAACTTCTAAACATGCTCCCGGAGCATGTATTAGATACATCTAGTTACTTGCTTCTTTATCAA